>JABASC010001152.1:0-26580 GCA_019776185.1 Plutomurus gul | reverse complement strand
GAGATTTCGTAATTTTTGAATTTCTCCTACACCGAAAGCTACGTGTCGCTCCATCTTATACGGTGCTATTTAAAATGCTTGGGTGAAAGTTGGACCATGTGCCCTGTGCACAGGGCAAAAACTGAAAAGCAATCTCAAAATGCTGTCTCTTCGCTTTGTTTCCGACCTCACTAATGTAAAGTTTAGCAGTTTCAATCTGCTGCTTTTGCTACAGTTTGAAAAACCTATGTAGCAGTTCAATTTGCCTTTGCCTTCATATCTGGGACTGACCAGTGAAAGCCATAGAAAGGAGATCAAGGATTAATCCCTGGCTGAGTGAAAGCTTGACGAAATTGCTGCAAGCGAATTCATACAGCAAAACTTACTTCCTTCTTGTTGTGATTTAAAACTTTTAAACACAAAACTTACGGGGCAACTTGAACTGTTTACACTAAAATACCACCTTTAACCCTTTCACATGTTCCACACAGAAGAGTGTGTAGATGTAGACACCCACAAACTACAACTCTGCACTCTGTAACGTATGCTAGTACTCTAACTATTTACGTTGATGCAAGTCGCAGATAGATGCTCAGTGGATAGCTTGCGATTGCTAATAAGTAGGAATAAATCGGTTAATAATATAGGATTATTATATGGATAATAGTTAACGTAAACACTTTTCTACTTATTTCTTAGTTTTACTGTATATACACAATTTTAATTATAACACCGCAGTTTGAGCGTGTAGTACTGTTGGTTAGTTCGAAAGGTCCACTAGTTGGGGATCAACTTCAGATCAAAAGTGATCATTAAAGACAGAAATATACCGAATCATCCAGTTATAAGTTTATACAAGTCCATTGCACAACACAACCCAACCAACCAGTCAGTGTTTGTTTATGTAACTGTACTGTGACTGTCAACTGTACTATTTGTGATTTATTCTCAGTTGAATGTGTCATTGTGGTTAATTTGTGGAATTATACGGACCGGAAACCAGAGTTTAGTTGCCCGTCAACTATTCCGTTTAGCACACAAAGTTATTATTTACAGTATTCACTCTCTTCTGATCCTGATGTGTCTGTTCTGTTGCCTGAATTAGGATCCCTGACCTGACCTAATTAATGCGAAGGAAATAGAAAGTCATTTAAATTTAACCGATTATTTTTAAAACCACACGTTTCCATTTTAATTGTAATATGCAGCATGATGTTAAGTAAAAGTATTGCACTTTTGAAACGCGACCAACGACTTGATCTAATGTGAGTGAAAAGTGGGACACTAAATAAGTTATTAATTTGGAATTAAATTTTTGTTTGCTATCGGATGATTGGTTTAATGATGAATGAGTGACGAATCGATTGGTAGAACAAATTAAGTATTACGTATGCTAATTGTCAAAGTCCTGTAATAAAATCCAAGTCAAAGCAGCAGGCGGCACCCATATAAGTCAAAATCGAAATGACTGATGCTAAACGAGTTAGTTTAGAGAATTGTTCTTATCAGTTGAAAAAGATTAGTCTGTTGATGAATCATCATGAGTGTATACTTTTGTCATGTATCTAACACTCATCGGATATCATTAATAACTGATTGTGACAGTGATGCGAGTTATTTCAATGAATATCATCTGGAATTTCTAGGTACATTTCAGAGTTCCCTGTAAGTACCTTGACTGAGAACTTCAAGCTGAAATATATGTAGACGGTGATCGGACCGGGAGAACTAGGAAGTGGTCCGGGGATAAACAAGGGCAACGAATATTAGAGAAACGTTGGAAAGTAGGCAACTACCTTGCCTGGCACTAGCTGGTTAGATGTTTGTCAACTAAACTTAAACTCAAATAAATAATACACAGCAAAATGTCCTTCCCTGCTTCAAACTATTACAAGGTAATTAACTACAATATTGATTAATTTAATTAAAAGCACGTCGCTTGTAAGATATGCTATTAAATTTGTATATTTATTGTAAATTTTTTAGGGGGACTTTATAGCCCACCCAGCTCTTTACGAATTAAGTCACAAATACGGATTATCGACAGAATTTGGAGATGGAACCTCCACTGTTTTTCACAAACTTGAAGAGCTAAAGGAATTGTTACGTCGCGAAATCAGGAAAGAGCTTAAAATTAAAGAGGGGGCAGAGAAATTACGGGAGGTCACAACCGACAGGAAAAGTTTGGCAGAGCTAACTGCTTTAGTGAAAAAGTCCAATACTCGACTGTCTGAATTACAAACTGAATTACAAGAACTTGACTCACAAATAATTTTAACGCAGGGTGGTTTGTCAATGGATAATGGCCACGGTAAGCGTTAGCACTGAACTTTTCCTAAATTTCTACTGGATTTTTAATGCCTTTGATGTAAACACTGCTTGCGATGGAATTGGTTAACATCGTTTTCATTTTCCTAGTAGTGCTAATTGAAAGCATACCTTTGGATATCATCATTAATACATTATTCTGTCCTTTTTAGAGCCTGTATTGTCAAATTCAAGTAATGACAATTCCTCCATATTTGACGAACGGTTGTCTTCATTGGAGAAACAACTAAATATTGAATTAAAAGTGAAGCAAGGAGCTGAAAATATGATTCAGAGCTATAGTAGTGGACGTGACAAAAAACTTCTGGCAGATGCTCAGCAAATGCTGGAGGATTCCAAAGCTAAGATTGATTATTTAAGAATGAGAATTGCTAAAGGTAAACAAAGCCGACTTGAAAGCCAAAGCCATAGTTCGGGCCCTGGAGAAGTTCGCATAAAAGGTTGCTACTACTGAATATTGAATTACTGAAAAACCTAGCAAAAATAATTTGTATTTACTTAATGATTTTGTAGCTATTTTTGTCATTATAATTTTGTGGAACTTGTGTAGATCGAAACACAGATCCTGGTCTGACGCCAATCGAAGTTAGAATCGAAGAATTGAGACATCGACTACGAATAGAAAAGGCTGTAGCTGATGGGGCGCGGAATGTCATCCGAAGCTTACAGGCTGCCAAAGCAGTAGATAAAAAAGCACTACAGGAGGTAAACAATTTCCATTTATTTAATAGAAGCGGAACCTATGTCTGTGTCACAGTTACGCTCAGCTCACATTGTATGGGGTTTATTTTGAAAAGATGGTACCATATATGGAATATATATGGATGTATTTTTCTAAAACGAAATTGCAAAATTGCAACTTAAATTTGACCAATCAATAAAAAAAATATTATTAGACTTTCCTCGTCCCTTTCATGTCCATCTTACCCCAGTATTTTAAAGCTAACGCGTTATTATTTAAATAGGAAAACATGAAAACAATAAAATTGTTGAATTTTGCGAAATTTTGGTAGAACCTCAGAGTTGTATATTCTCTGACTGTTTGCTTCACTCGCTGTATGCAAGATCAATTATCCAATTAAAGAGATGTTTTCCTTTTCTATTTCTTTTTGCCGAATGGGTCACTGTGAGACAGACTTTCCCATTTTAATAAATTATTGTTATAACAATAAGTGGCAGTGTACGTCGTCACATATTGTGGCTTCCTTACCTAGGTTAGTGTCACGAGGATTTTATTTTTAGACTAATTTTATATGATGTATTATAAGTAGCACTTTAGGGTTTACATTATTATTGAGTGTTGAGGGATGCGATTTTATTCGTATTCCATGGTCGTAACTTTTAGACATGATACGACTATATGTAATATGAAAGCCGCTAAATGGCATTTTCCTCAATGTGTGCAAAGTGCTATCTGCACATTTCCATTTCCTGAATTACATGTCTAGCATCGTGTGAAATGTTTAGTTATGCTGTTTTGTACTGTACGAAAGGTCAAATTAAAAATAGCTTTCACAAACACAATTTCAATTTTGGATCAGCGCCAAATCTCCCGTTAATACAAATATGCGTACATCGTAAGTGTGGAGCTGTGCAGACTTTCCTATCTCCACATACCATATCTACAGTACAGCTGGTGCTGATCTAACTAACGAATCTCTAAAGTGATCTGATAGTTTCACTCAATCTACGTTCAGTGAATCGGATCGTATTTTAAAATATGGAATCAAAATTATCTGACGGGACTGGGGAAAATAAACCACCGGAACATTCACAAGAATGGTGTCTTCACGCTCAGTTAACAATAACACATCCTGTTCCGGGTGCCTTAAAGTCGCCCCATAATATTACAGAAGGAACGGAAGCTTGCAATATAAAAACCACAGAAGTTCCCAGTGGACGTAATGTGCAGTTTGAGTATTCTTGGAAGCATAGTGGACAAAGCTCTATTTCTAAAGTTGTTCCAGATGTGTGTGGTATACAAAAATTTGAAAGTTGGCCTAGAAAATCCAATTCTCCAAGTCATGCTTCCAGTTTTGTGGAAGGAGGAGGACATCTTTCACGAAGGATTCAGCTGGACTCGGGCTATAATACGGAACAGAATATTGGAACGGGCTCCTTGATGAGAAATACTCGACCTATGCAACCTTATGATCGCCGCTGTAAAAGTACATATAGTATAACATTAAGCAACAACAGCCCTTCTGAGTCAGATCCCACATTTTTTGATTTTGCAAGAGAAAGGGATTTAAGTCACGGAAGAACATTTCAGACAGCACGAGATTTTCTGAAAAAGAAGCCTAGTGTGAAAAATGCTGAAACTCAAACTATGGAGAAATCGTCAATGAAAAGAGAAAGTGAAATTAAAAAATCTTCCGTGAATCCTCGGGTTGTACTCAATGATCACAGACAATCTAAAGCTGTTCAATTGCAGTCGTGTCCACATGAATCCAGGCGGACTTCTGGTCTACGATCTTCAATGAATAGGGCGCGGTCGTCTCCACCAAGTCGATTTCAGCAAAAGTAAGGATTAAGTGATTTTTCATTGCTTTCAGTATTAGAGCAATTAAATTCTTATAAGGCATTTATGAGTTTGAAATTGTTTTGGAGAAAGTTTCGTGAAGTTGACATTGTGGTTATTGATATACAATTTAATTTAATAGGGAGCATCAGCCAAGAACCATCCACATAGATGTTTATTGTACGGGGTCTGATGCATCAACAAATACGGATGAGCAAAGCCAAGCTGAAGAGTCTTCCTCAACTCCTCAAACAGTTTATGAGTCATCTAATTACAAAATATTGCATCAAAAAAGGAGAAATCAAACACCATTGTTTTGCAGTGCAGACACAAACGATTCTTTAAGCATATCTAATATACATAGAGGAAAGGACAGCAACGTAAGGCTGATTTCTAAAGAAAGTTCACTGCCGGCTCCGAAAAACGTTTCTACCCCTGAATCAGAGTCCAAATATTGCAAAGATGATGAATGGAATTGGAAATCGTTTAAACAAAACACAAGCAAAGATTCATTTGATTGTAATCGTAGTGGTGGTAATCTTGTCAAAAATCTGTCTGAATTGAGCTGTACATCGAAAACATCTGTTTCCACAATTACAACCGATTACCCCTCGACAATTGGAGATATTACTCGTAACTCGACAATGTCATCGTTTGTGTCTGAACAGACTCAAATGGAAAAGGACGAACAAGATGATGACATTCCTTCATCATGGAAAGAATCAGCCTCATTAGGGAGTAACAACAATAAATCGATAATGAAATCAGATTCATTTGAATATGAATGTGCTGCAGTAGGAAATAGTGAAAATTATGATGCAGCCACGCCTTTGAATTTGAATCAAGATGAGAAATGGTGGATGAATTATATTTTGGACAAGTTTGACATCACAGGTAAAATGCATTTTAATTGTTTAGATTTTTCAAAATTTCAAAATACTTACGTCTAGATGTCTCATTAATATTTTATTCTCGTTTCAGACAAAATACAGCTTAGTCGCAAAAATGTTAATTGCCTTCGGTCCTCCGAAGAAAGATCTGTAAGCACTAGGGACGAATGTCAATCGAATCTTGTCGAAATGAAAAGATATTCAGTTGGCAGTTCAAACCTAAACAAGTGCAGTAATGAAGGAGATCAAATGTTACCACCGTTTATGACAGTGCCAGAATTACAAAATCATGAAACACATTTGGATACAGCAACAAAATTTGGACCTGTTGTTAAAGCATTTAAGAAACCAGGCCATCATATACCTGGACCGACAAAGAACCCCAATTGCCCTTGCGACCATTGCCGGTTTTACTTTGACCAAGAGAACACCTCTAGAAATCGAAGCGCCATTCGTGGCAGAGCCTTTTCTCTAAGCGATATGGATTCTCTGTTGGGGTTTTCAAATGTTCACACAAGCAACACTCAGCAGTAGCAGAGCGGCTGCTTGATTATCACTATTTCGCTGACAATCATTACATTACTACATAATACTTAATCAGTTTCTAAACTCTCGCCGAAAAGTGTGTCGCATTACATAGATTGTACTGCTTTTTTATTGTTTAGTTTTAATGCAAAAGCTTTGCCCTACCAATATGTGAGGTCGGGCGTTGCCACATCATTATAATGATCAGTACGACAATTATTGTCCTTTGTGAACACTTGTGTAAATGAAAAATATTAACATATTCTAGGCACAAAGCAGCTTACACGAATCAAGTCAGAAAATTGATTTACTACGGTTAGCATTAGAAACGAAATTTATGGAAGTTCACGGGGATTTGCACAAATCCAAGGAATTACAGCAGGAACTGGAATCATCGTCCATTGCTGGAAATCCTTGTCCGTTTAGCCCAATTTCGTACACGTCTCTACAGCCGTTTAGTAATCAATCCAACCTAGAAGATTCATTGACGTCTCCCAGCCGTATGAGTACAAATTCATTAGGCAAATGTGCTGCTGTCACCGGAAAGCTTGAAGTGAGATTGATGGGTTGCCAAGACTTGGTGGAAGAAGTTCCTGGAAGATCGAAAGGTCGTGATGCTGTTAGTCCTGCTGACTTAAAAGCATTCGTTAAAGGGGTGACTGGGAGAAGCTCGTCGAAATCATACAGCATAAAAGATGAGACAAGCAGTAAGTTTTTTTTGTGAGAATGGATTTAAATCTTCACTCATTATCCTTTAGAAACTATATATGTCTAATACTTTGCATTGCATGTGCATTGCATGAATTTTTTTTCTTACTGAGACAGACAAATCCAAGTATATTTCCAGTATAAATCTACTAAAATAGTGTGAAACGTATTTGGTGTTTATTCTGATCTCCAGCATGTTTTTTGTTCTTTTTCACATTCTTTCTCTTAATAGCAATTAGATTACATTTTGTAGTTATAGATTTCTATGCAGTAAACCCTTTTATGACGTTGACTTTCTTGAATTTGACTTTACCGCATCAGTTAGTACTACGATTGGAAGTGGATGCTTTGGTGCTGCTTTTGATTCCGTTGAGGAAATAAGGAGTAAGTATACCTATTCATTGCTTTGGGCCAAGACAATGCTTCAAAATCTGCGATTGCAGTTTTACACTGACAAATGTGACGCAAAATCTTGCTTTTGTAATAAAAATTAATTAGAAAACATCGGTGTTCCATTAAAAGCATAATAAATATGTTGAATTTTGAAATCCTCACATTGTTTTAATGAGTAAATATGTCTAATATTTAATGAGTGTGAAAGTTTTCAAAATATGAAAAATTATTTAATGAACTTGTTTATAGTATGAATTAAAAATCCTCGTTAGGTTGTATCGTAGGGGAAAGGAAGTGTATAAAGTATGAGTTGAACGGGAAAGTTCCCGAGAAAGTCTCTTTAATCTTGTGAATTGTGAAAATTCAGTAAAAGTGAATATCCGGGAAAATTCCTTGAAGTTGTATTATTCGTGGAAACTTGGAAATACAGTGAAAATCCGGAGAAAGTCCTTGATTAATTTTGCGAATCGTGGAAACTTGGGAATTCTGTAAAAGTGAAAGGCTGGAGAAAGTCGTCGATCATTTTGTGATTCGTGGAAACTTAGAAATTCTGTAAAAATGAAAGTTCTGGAGAATATGTAAAGTCCTTTCATAACGTCTATAGACATTTTGCCAAGTTAAAGAAACTATTGTCAGCAATGTGTCGAAGTTGCGAAATTTTTAAACCGCACTTGTATTTTAGTACAGGTAAACAATTATCGCGTAATTTTATTTGGGGTAGGGAAATCATTTTTACGCTTATCCAAAATGCTCGATATACAAACCTAGATCCGAGAAATTCTTTTTCCTTAAAAATTATAGGTGTACAACTTACAAGGACTAAAATTAACAAAGTTGATTTAATACAAAGGCGAAAGTTGACTACTTAATTTTTACTGAGAGGAAAGAATTGAAGTTATAGAGGAAATGGTCAACGAATTATATCCATTGACAATACGACAAAACTTTAATAAATGCGTACCACGTAAAATTCTCTCATTTCACTTCTAAAAGGCTATTCGAATGCAATTCTAGATGAAATAATGGCGGTACTAAAGTTGGACAACCAAACAGTGGCGCAAACTAGTTGGAAGGTTTGCTCCCAGCAAGCTTGGGATCAACGGTTTAGCATTGACCTAGACAAATCACGCGAACTTGAGATTGACATTTATTGGCGAGACTGGCGTTCCCTTTGTGCTGTCAAATTTCTGCGCTTAGAAGAGTTCATTGATGATGTCAGACACGGGATTGCACTGCAGTTGGAACCTCAGGGACTTCTTTTTGCCGAAGTAATGATTACAATATGACATAATTGCAGTAGGCCTAATTGTACCAAGCTCAATTTTAGAAGTTGTAGTTACAAATACTCACTAAATTAATAATGCATTCCATTTGCAGATAAAATTTTTAAATCCTATGATCTCAAGAAAGCCTAAATTACAGCGACAGAGAAAGATATTCAAGCAAGGAAAAAATGTTCCCCGTCATACACAAATGAACATCAATGTTGCTACTTGGGGAAGGTTAATTAAAAGAGCGACGATTCCTCACCATCCATCCACCAGTGCACCAAGCACACCTCAACCTGCCTCCACCGTTCCACAGTCCTCTAATTCTAATGTACTTAACAACAATCAAGCAACACACGGTACGTTCACTTTAGACGATTTCACGTCCAATTGTTTAATAAATCAAGATAATAAAGTTACAATTTTGATTTAAATTTAGCTTCACCGAGAACTCCGAAACTGGATCTGTCGCAAATTCCATCCAAAGCAGATTTACCCGCAGAGCAGCGCCACCCAGATATGGTAACGTTCAGTGGCAGCACATCTAAAGATTCTACATCCAGACCCACCTACCATAAACATGGTTTCCCAGTCTTGGTCACGACTCCATCCGAAATTGACATGCCGGTAAGAATTATGTTTATGGTTTCAGTGTTTAATTAGTGATAATATTTTCTTACAGTGTTTACAGTCTCCCATTTGAATACGCTAATTCTGATCGATGTTCACCATTTTGACAAATGAAGTTAATCACTGGTTAATGTACATGTGTGGTACTAGTAGAAAATTGTGTAGTTATCAGATAGAAATTAGTCCATATAGACTTAGGTACAAAGTAGTTTATGATTAGGATTAAATATCCAGTGAATCAGTGGTACAAACCTAAGTATGTACAATGTAGATTACAATGCACTGTTGAGAAGAGGGATATTTATGCTTAGTTATTGTTGTTGTTAGTAAATATTATAATGATGCACGTACAACTTGTAGAGTAAGTTGAGCGAGTTCGATTTCCTGGCGAGATCTGAAGTGTACGAAATAATTGGAGTTGATGACGTGAGTGGTGGTGGAAACCCTTCTTCCTCCGCTCAACCAGAAATTGAACCGTATGTCGACTACCCTGACGAAGAGGACGAGGTATTTTCATCAAAAACTCCCAAAATAGCAAAAAAAAAATCATGTGCCGCTACCCAGACTAACTATAAACTATGCTACCATCTTTTCTCAAATTTTTACACTCTGGGGCTTGTCTATACATGTACTTGAACTATTATTCTCTCTACTCCAAACTATAATACTTCCATGCTCTGAGTTCTAAGAAAGCTAAAGCTTTTCATGTAACAATAAAAACGCGTGTTTGTGTTGTTATATCTATCAATTTATGCTTATTGTTAGAAAATCGTATCCTTCTAATGGAAAACTTTTATTTTGATATTTCAAATTCCAACTCAGAAGTATTGAGTTTTATTAATAATACTGTAGGAAATTGTGGTTTTACCTCGACTGTGTTGAATGAACTATTATTGTGCACGATGGTGCTCTGTATCTCTCTAGGCAGCTGTCAATGTCAATATTATAACAGTGGAGGTCATGTACTCTTGTCAGCTTTAGTAGCATATTTTATTTCTCTTCATTTTTCACAAGATGTATATTAATCATATGTACATATAATAGTACGCATTCAAAGCATTGGAACAATGTAATATTTATTGTCTTTTCCAGTGGACCAAATTAGGTCAAACTGTATTGGGCTGTATCTCTTTGTCTTGCTTTTTTTTATTTAGAGAAATTAATTCTTTTGGGTTGGCGTTGTTCCTGTTTGGACACCTGACTATTTATTTGTTTTGAATTTATGCTCCCCATCAGCGGTTTCAAACATGTTTTTAAACGTGAAAGTAGGACTGATGCAAGAAAAATACTTTGTTAGATAGGAGAATGGTAGAAAATATCGAGAAACTGTATCATTTGACTAAAGTAAGCATTTGTGATTGAAGATTCAATGAAAATGTCAGACCGAAACACATTTTAACCTGTACCCAAGCACTCACTCTAACGATTTTTCTTCTCTTCACTACTAAAAGATAACTAACCGTTTTAGCCTATAATAATAATGATTAATATTTGAATATACGTTGCAAAGCGTGTATTACAATGTACATTGGGTATGTAATATACCTTTTGTAGTAGGTATGTACGTAGGTACCTGATGTTAATTGTGTATTGTATGAAAAAGCAAAAAGCTTTGCTTTCAACTATTTGCTTAAAAATGTAAACTACAGGTATTTCCTTGAAGCCTATTATGACGTGAGTTCATTGCTGATTAATTAAGACCTTATTTCTGACTTATTCTGATATTATAGGTACCAACTTACAAAGACCCATCTCCTGCCAAGCCACCCGTTCCAATTTCTATTCCGGAAGCATTTAGAACCCCCAACAGGACAGGAAGTTCACAATTTAAGGGGATGACATTTGATAATTTTAGACTAATAAGCGTTCTTGGAAGAGGTCATTTTGGAAAAGTACGTTAACCAAAGCATTTTTCTTTTAAGCACGTGCGAATTACTTTTTTGTCTCCCTTAATCAAAGTGAAATTTTTGACTGACACTACCTTTTCATTGTTCTACATCAGGTTATTTTGGGCCAGTACAAAAATACCGGTGAGTATTTTGCATTAAAAGCACTGAAAAAGGGAGATATCATATCACGAGAAGAAGTGGAATCGTTGCTAGCGGAAAAACGAATCTTTGAAGTTGCTAATTCAGTTCGCCACCCATTTTTGGTTAATTTATTTGCGTGCTTTCAAACGGAAGCACATGTAATCTTTGTGATGGAATATGCTGCTGGCGGAGATTTGATGATGCATATCCACGCAGATGTGTTCACAGAGGAAAGGGCTGTTTTCTATGCAGCCTGTGTAACTTTGGGGATGCAATTCTTACACGAAAATAAAATCGTCTACAGAGACTTGAAGGTAAATTCGGAAGGCTACATTGTTCGAAAACAGTTCTAACGAGTTTCTAAAATTTTAATTGGTTTTTATTTAGCTACATTTGCTACATAGTATGTGACTAAAGAAATAGTTATTCTGTTGTTGCACCCACCCAGTAACCATATCATTCATATATAACCTAAACATTATTTTTTGCATATACTTTTAAGTAATTAACTATGTGAAGAAGGATTTTCACATGCGGCTATACATGGCTGCTACAGTGAATATTGTTTAGTTTCAAATTCAAACTTTGATTTACTTTACCTATAAAATATTACTCACTAAAATTGACTTTAAATAAAATGATGTGCCAGTGGGTTTGTAATATTTACGTGGCCTATAAATTCTGGCCAAAGTCAGTAAAATGTAAATCCAACTTGGCTGATGATACTACAACTTACGCACAAGGTAATCACATTCTCTTAACAATTATATAAAATATTTAATTGCAGTTTATACTGCCAAGTTCATTTATTTGACAAAATAAAAATTGCAAACTAATTCATTCTTGGTACTTTATTATGTAGGTGCTGCTTTGTTTAATTATGGACGATAATCAAACGTGTGACGTTTGTCTATTTACGTTTGCTGACATTACGACTTGACAAACTCACCAACAGTTAGGTGATCTAAAGACAAATGTACCAGAAGGCATTGATATGTATGTCAAAAACAAGGACGCAGGGATTTATCGGCGACCAATTAAAACAAGAGACTATTTTATTTGGATATGATTGTAAAAAATAATTATTTATTGCTAATGTTTTTTATCTAATTCATCTTTGCAGGCTACGCTGTTGACTTCAATGATATACATCCCTTGGGTATATATTTCGTTGGACACGACTTAATTTACGATGCAAGGCCCTGTGGTAGAAAGTTCTTCAAAGTTTTCTGCAAGAATATGCCTTAGCCTTTGGAAGCTTTGGCAAGCGTACAAAGTATAACTGCTGATCTTATGGACGTCTTTGCCTCAATTGGGAGCAATAGTGTATGGGTTTAAATGCCCAAGACATTGAGAAATTGCGCAAAGCAAAGTGTACATCAGAAACCTGAACAGGGTGTTAGAGAAAATTGTAAGTGCTTACTTGCATTGTTAATATATCTTAAAATTAAATATACTTCAAAAAATGTTTAAAATAACTACACTATGTTTTTTTGACGTAGGGACACACTGCGTATGGGACGGAATCTTTTCCATCTTCAACGTACATGGAGGTAAGGATTTTTACCATTCATTTTGATGAAGAATTTGTAGAAATAGTAAAGTAAGTATTGAAAATTAATTTTCAAATTTGTATTTCACTACGCAGCGCAACTAAAAGAAAAAATTATGTCTTCACAATTCATTGTGCCATTAAGTCGTTCTGCAAAAAAGTAAATCCGTCTTGTGGAGCCAAAGTTTGCAGAACGCGTTACACCATTACATCAACGTTAGCAATGGATCAGTGTCGACATCCAAAAAATTCAAAATAGCCAATAAAACTCTTTTGGATCACTATCATGCATTCCAGGATGTCGTTAAGAAAGATTTGGACATTGATCTCGACCAACCGAAGATGGGTTGGCAACAAATGCTAAATCGAAATGAACAATATTGTTTTTGTAATTTTGTGAAACACCTTCGACAAGCAGGAATGAAAATTACATCAATCTATATTCACCGAATGTGTTTCCGATACGCGGCTCTTATGGATACACACCATAATTCAGTTGACCAAGTCAACAAGTGTGCAAATTTTTCTTGGTATAAAGATGTCATCAAGGATTTGGAAGTAAAAACGGAGAAAACAAAGGAGAAAAGACTCAAGAAATCAGCAAACGAGATTGAGTTCGCCTGAAAGATAAGCAACAGCAGTTTGCTTTATTACAAGCCGATTCTTCAGTCTAATTTACATAATGTATGTTTTTTGTGAGCTATTTAGAAAAACATAATAAAGGTATACCACTCTACCACTAAAATGAATAACAAAAGTGTAATTATGGAACTACTGCTACATTTATTTATTGTGTATAGCTTGTAGTATTACTTTGGTTTGGTGTTTATTTTATCATACGTTGTAGCGTACAACACTGACTTTGTTACCAGTTCGAACTTATTGATTACAACATTTAAGAAGTAGAGCTGTGCAATCTTGCTTTGGCTGTAATTGCACTCTCACTTTACTCAATTTTTAATTGCAATGTATTTTGTCCACTTAAGCTGGACAATCTTCTACTAGATACAGATGGTTATGTCAAAATGGCTGATTTTGGTCTTTGCAAAGAAGGAATTGGCTTCGGAGATAGAACCAATACTTTTTGCGGCACTCCTGGTAAGATGCTTTATTGTTAGATGTTTAAATTTGGTTTTCCTCTAATGAGTTTTGTATAAACTTAAATTCGGGATTGAAATGTGTGTAGAATTTTTGGCCCCAGAAGTTCTTACTGAACCTTCTTATACAAGAGCTGTTGATTGGTGGGGATTGGGAGTTTTAATTTACGAAATGTTAGTTGGTGAATCCCCGTTTCCTGGGGACGACGAGGAAGAAGTGTTTGATGCTATTGTTTACGAAGAAGTGCGTTATCCCCGTTCTCTATCTCTAGAGGCGATTGCGATCATGCGACGGTAATACTCTTTGAACTTAAACTCTTGTCCGAAATCGATTCGATCCAAGCTCAAATGCAAATTAGTGAGAGAAAGTGTGAGATATAGGTGAATAAAAATAATTAACTGTATTAATGTCGTTTTCAGATTACTTCGGAAAAATCCGGAAAGAAGGTTGGGGTCTTCAGAAAGAGACGCAGAAGATGTAAAAAAGCAAGCATTCTTTAGAAATATAAACTGGGAAGATTTACTCGAAAGAAAAGTGAAGCCACCTTTTATTCCATCGATCAAATCATTAGAAGATGTATCAAACTTTGATGAGGAGTTCACGTCGGAAAAGGCAGTTTTAACACCACCGAAGGAGCCTTATCCTTTAACTGAAATTCATCATTCGCTGTTCAAGGATTTTAATTACATGGCAGATTGGTGCTGATATGAAATTCATTGAAACCGTAAAGCTAAATGTAAGCTAACGCTGCTATACATACAAATGTGCTATATTTAATTTCTCTTTACAATTTATTATTGTAGTTTGAAAATACTAGTTAAGTTTCACTTGAAAAGCTCAAGTTAAGCTTGTTGACTAAACATTTAACTCTGCATTATAGATTTTGTGTATTATGTAATTAACTAAATTAATTATATACTAGATATCACTCCACAGCCTTCTGCAAGTTAATTCTTGGTCATTTTTACTCGTCTTCTTTTATTAAGCTGCAACAGTTGTAAGAGTATGACTTAACGGAATTCTCAATATTCAAATCATCTTTATCGAACAAAGTCGATGTGCATTTAAATAAAATCCCAAACTACTCGTCACTCTATGAAATACGAAAACAATCGATTGAATCTTGACAAAGGTGTACGTCCTGTTTGCTGAGGATTCCATAGCCATGAATTATATTTTTGTGACCATGATTTGGAAGATAAAGTGGCATGTTGCAAAACTAACTCAAGAATTGAAATGCAGAAGGCTAAGTTTGATAATAGCTCTGCCTTGGTAGAACTATGAATGATATCTAGTCTCACACCACATATCAATTTTGTTTAAATGGCAACCAGTGAATGGAATAATTTCTTTGTGGTTTTATGAATTGTCATTTTATTGTAAAGAAGAAGGCGTAAGTTAATTCAAGTTTTAATCTTGTGTACTTCTACCACCTACAGAGAACGGTCAAGTAGATTTTATCAATTGTACTTTTATGTTACATACGATGGAATGCACCGTTTATTTCTAGTACAATTTATTTTATACAGTAAACAAAACACGTTGCTTGACCGTTCATTTTAAATTTATTGTATTTTGTATGCATGTTTATATTACCTACCCAAGCTGCAGAGTTACGCAATGTTTCTTGTATACTTTCTATTGAATAGTAGTGTTTCATCTTAGACGTTATTAAATTAGTCTATGTAGATGACCGTCATATCCAGTTGGCCACGTATAAGTTACAATAGTTGTCTGCTGTGGTAGGAGTTCATGTCACGATATGTTGTAAAAGTATCTTTATGATAATAATATGTTAAATGTATGTTTTGGATTTGGCTATGCGATCTTAGAGCGGCCAACATTCTAATTTGCTAAATAGGTTCAGGCAGCTTTTTAATTCTACTGCGATTACCATGTTGCAAAAATACAATTGTGAATTGTTAGATGGAACGTGTAATTGTCAATAATGAATTGTATGGCGGAATCACGCATTTATACAATCTAAATAACTGTTTTGCATGATTGAACTGATTCTTATATTATTCAGATAGTAACCTGACCGAACCCGACTGATGAGTTTTATTTTACTTTAAATGGCTGTTAGTTTGAACCAGTGCTTTCCTAGTAAAGCAACTTTGCGTCTAGCCAGCCAGTTAAGCCGTGAAACTATTCTTACACAACAAAAGTAACTTATATTTATATTCTGCGTTGAATGAGGCTTGCTGTGTAATTTTTTAAAAATTCGTCTCGTAGAACACATTAAAAATAGTTCAACAACTGATAAAACAAAGAAAAACTTAAAATACATAAAACGGTTAATCGAAACCGAATCGACATAAGTAGAGACAGAATTAAAATTTAGCGACTAGTGTCATGTCTTGTTGGTTCTGGTTTTATGCAAGCAACAAGTCTTTGAATGCCTGTCAGAACCGAACTATCGCTCAATTTTACAATTAGAAGGCGTAATATACGAAATACGAGGTTTAATAAGCCACAAAGCCAAACAACCAACACCTTTCCATCCACCTGTCAGTGATATTAGAGAATCAAATGAAATTAATTTAAACATTTACTTTTTTTGTAAATAACAACCCTTGTTTATAATATGATAGACTGTGAATTACTTATTATACTATGAATTAAGCTCCGCTACTAAAATACTGATTTGATTGAATATATGAAACAATGAAAAATAGCCCTACACACAATATTTATATATAAACAATATATATACAAATAATATAAAATTACTATTTATAGATAGTTTTTAAGCGCGTTAATAAGAGAACACAATAATTTTAGCCTGGCATTTAGTGCTTTTCTTTTAGTAAAGAGGAAACCCAAAAATTCTACATATGTTACTCCACAGCAAGCATGTAAAAAAACGAGAATCACAAAAAAGAACAGTACGAAACAAATAAATATGAACTGTTAGAACTTTGAAAACAATCAATTGTTTTAATAGAGTAGTAACAATATTCATCTGCTGTCTTACATATAAACAAAGTTAAATAAAATGAAATTGTAACATTGATTTACTTGAATTCATCATATCATATAGTTTAATAATTGAAAACGATGAATGTAAAACACTATCCACCATGCAAAGTGGATATGAATGAGACTCGATCATTGTCACTTAATTGATAGTCCAATTTATCCTGTAGAAGCAATTATCCATTCATTGTTAGAATCTGATTTGAAAACTACAATTCATTTGCTAAAGGGTGCCATGAACAAACTTACCAAGAGTTCCCAGTCCACGTCATTTATTAAAACGAGAATGCCAGGACGCCTGCATATTTGAATTGCAAAAATGTAACAAGCGCATTGCATAAATAGTTGCATACAAATGTATTCGCAATTGTCGTGTTACAATAATAACTTACACATCTCCGTCTTTAATAAGAAGTTCTGGTCTCTCCACGATCAAATTATCTTTAATCCATTCCAAGAGGGCTTCCATTTTTACTAATCATGTTTCAACATTATTTATTCAAATGTAATTTCAAGCCCAAATATTACATTGGCAATTTTTTTACCTTCACTGGCTACACGAGGTATGCTAATATCAGTGTTTACTATGCCGCCCACAAGTTTGTCAGCCCCCCCGCTACAAGAAATTATAACATTAACAAATGACATAGATGCTGCCAATAATAAATACAAAAAGTCGTACTCACCGAAACTCAAGATTTATTTTCAAACTGGAATTTTGAGATGGTACTGCATCCGATTTTATTTTATCCTAAGAAATTAAAGTGAATTTAGTCAGTCTAATATTGATATTAGTGTATGAAGGTGAAAGTTCTACTTATAGTAAAGCCATTTATTACAGGATTTCAATTTACTGAATGTTACGGTTACGCCAAATTGTATGAGACGTGGAATAGTAAATTCACTGACGTGTTTATTCAATCTAGTCTGAATACAAGCCCGATTATGCCATATTTGCCACAACTTTCGCCAGTGAAAGGTGAATGGTAAGAAATTACGACGGTTGGTACCATCCATTCCATCGTGGTGGCATTATTATTACTAGCGTAGCAGAACAAAACTCATTTTGTAAGAAATGTGAAAGCAGTGAAAGCGGACATCAGATCAGAGAGCATCTTATTATGTCATATCTCCCCTTGGGGAGGATTTCGTGGAAAGCAATTTTAATTGCAGTATTATCGAGAGAAGTTGTGGTTGTTGAAAATTGAATTCTTCTAATAATCGATCCTAAAAATGAAGAATCTTGAAATTACTGGTTTATTCGCTAGTCTAAGAGTCAAAAGTTATGTTACCGAAAATTGAATTGTAATTTTAACTTCCTACGCTCAATGTGTATAACATTTTATTCTGCAGCCGAAATTCAGTAAATTAATGTCTATGATTAAATGACTGTATCAAAAGCAGATGTTAGGAATCAAGTATGTTTAACCTTTTCAGCCAATTTTGATCCTTTATTAGCTTTCTTTTTTAAAATAGCTTCTTCATATGAAGGCGAAATTGGTTTTTGTACAGGATCACACAAGACATAATTTTCAGACAGCGGATACGTTGTGTCGGAATCATAGCCATCCAGATCTCCACACGTAACAAATGGAATTATTAACTTTTCAGCTTCAGTTGCGTTCGCCGTATATTGAAAATTCAGTGGGTCATAGACTCGAGGTTGATAGTTTTCGGGTAGTCGAAATCCTCGAGCTAAAATAAAACTTTATCACGGTTTTTGATTAGTTCTCAACATAATTCCAATAATTCGTACAAGACCGATAAATGCTACCTAACACTATATAGGTTTCACGTAGAGCTGTAAGTCGGATGTACCTTTCAATACTGGATGATCGGCTACTTCTTGGTTTGACGACGGTGACATGATCAAAAAACAAGGTTACTCGACCGTACATAAATTCGATGGCATGCGTGCTGGAACGAAACATTTTTGCTACAAAGGTTCCATTTGTTTGCAAAACACATGTTGCAATATTAAGGGCAGACAGTAAAAGCTGAGACTGCAAATATTCGTCTAAATAATGGAGACCGGTAACATCCGGTGCTGAAAATAAAAAAAATATATAAATTTTATTGTTGTGAAAAGAAAACGATTTTCACACAATAAAACTATTGCATAAATAGGTATAGGAAAGTAGCGAAGAATAGATTTTTATGTGAATATACACCGTAAAAATGTCAACTGTTATAATTGCAACTAATTTAGAAAATGATTAGATTTACAATACCTACCACCGTCACATGCCACTAATTCCGCTTTTGAGTCGCCAAGATGTTTCTTTATAGCTTCTGCAGTAGCTTCACTTGTTATATCACCTTGAAGGCAATGGACACCGGGTATCGGTGACATTGTTTGTAAATCTACCGCAACAATGCGCACATCTGTACTTTTCGCGGACAAAACTTGTGAAAGAACTTGACTCCAACTGCCCGGGGCAGCACAAAGATCAACTGCTCGAGTGACTCCAGAAAATATGTCAAATTGAGCGTCGATTTGCAGCAATTTGTATGCACTTCTGGCCCGCCAGCCTTCTTCCTTGGCTAATCTGTTAGAAATCACATTATTTTTTAAACTGACTTATCATTTCAAAAAAATAATGGTTCATTTTGTGTATTAAAATATGATTTTTGCTGTATTATTTACTGTTAGTACACGAATAAAATTCTTATAATATACAATGTACAAGATTGTGTTTCTTTAAAGTTAAAGTTTTGGGTGATCATTTTATTCCAATTATGTACCTAATTTTTTTATTCGCTCGAACATTCAATTTATTCAAATTTGTTTTATTCGAATTCATTTATTTGTACTTTTTTCTTAAAAAATTATTTTATTTAAAAATTAGAATACAAATTTATTTTGAGCTTGTTTGTAAGTGTCAACTGCTTTATTTAAACAATTTCATTATATATATTTAAAATAGTAATACGTGGCAAATGAATTACTTTATTTGAAATTTTTCATGTGAATTTAATTTTTTTGAACTATTCACCCGAAAAAGTGTTTTGTTGTCGGCTGGTCAATTATGCCAATGTTACCCTTAATGTTGTTGGCCGGCAGCAGCAAAATAATGAAGCAAATCTCAAATTTGAGTAAATTAATCAAAACGAATTGTGAAGTTGTGTAAAATCCACAATAAATAAACGTACAAGTAAAAAAAACACGAATTTTAATAACTATTATTTATAGATTGTTTGGTTATTTAAGAGTTCTAAAAATAAAATATCTACAACATAATGCTAAAACAAATAAAACCCGTTGGTTAACCTGTAATAAATGTCTCTTTTATCTTTGGAAGATCTTCCCATTTTATTTTTAAATGTAAAGTACAATTATTTTTTCGTAAATTTTAAGAAATCACTTTTAGAAATGCCTCTTCTGGTCCCTGGTCCTGGCCGAGTCGAGTGTGTCTGTGTGTGTGTGAGTGAGTCGTCGTATCGTATCTCGTATCGTCGTGACGAGTGAATGTATCATGTATCATGTAAAAGAAATTTTAAATATTTAGCGCGCCTAAAACCAGTGGTTGAGCACCTTTAAGACTGATAATGTGCTTAAGGAAAACGGAACCGAAATTTGACACAATTGATAACATTTTCTATTTTAAGTACTTTTTGTTAAAAAGATTCTTAGTTTTTATGTGATTTACATGATTTACTGTGAAACTGCAAAGAAACAATTGTGAAAATAGATTTCATATTTAGATAGTAATGTAGAAGTAACTATTGAAATAACAATTTTTTTATAAATTTAGGCAAACCATTTCATGGACAATCGTATCGTGATTCGTGAGTGAAGTAAATACATAAACTGACTGCACATTCTCTTGTTGCCATTATGCATGAGTTAGCACCCATAAGTATTGTCGGAGCCGCACTAGGCCTACCCTTAAGTTTCCTCGCCCGACTTTTCTATCATGGAAATCAGATTTACTTCTCCGTTTTGTACGGTTTATGTTTTTTGATAGCATTTATAATTTTAACGTATGCAAACCATGAAAATACGAGAATAAAGTTACAGGTATTCTGAATAAATATGTTGGACATTACCTTTTTGATTTCACTTGTATTTTGTCATAACTCATAATGTAAATTAAATTAAATTAAACGATGTAAATGATTGATTTCAGGTATTAATAAGGTCCTTCTTTCTTGGTTGGACTTTTTCTCTTGGCACCGTATTGATTATCGGGGAGTGGACAACTCCGTTCGGTCTCTATTTATGCACCATGTCACACTTCCACTATTCGGAATTTTTGGTTACATCAGTAATTAATCCTTCAACCCTTTCTTTGGACTCATTTTTACTGAATCATAGTACAGAGTATGGTGTTGCAGCATTGGCAAGTTGGATTGAGTTCCTTTTGGAAGCTTGGTGCTTTCCATGTAATTATGATGAGTGGCAACAAATGTCAGACGCACATTTGCCGGTCTTTTTTTTAATTTGCAAAGTAAAGCTAAGTATCAAATTTATTAAAATTTTATAAATCCGAAAATGGATTTACCGGCAAACAGCGTCTGAAAATTTTTGATTCCCCTTTGACCGTAATTTAATGCAATGTATGTAGTAGATTTCGTTACAAAAAGTTGATTTTTGATTTCTTCGTTATTATATGACTGTACTCTTCTATATGACAGAAAATTGACTGCATGTTTTTGTCTTGTAGGGTTGAAGGACGTTTCAGTATTGGTGAATTTGGGTTTGGCGATGTGTATTGTCGGAGAAATTCTAAGAAAAGGTGCCATGTTAACTGCGTTTAACAATTTCACGCATCTCGTTCGGCATGAGAAAGTGGATGGTCACGAACTTGTTACTCACGGTTTGTATTCACTGTGTCGACATCCGGCGTATGCTGGCTGGTTTTGGTGGTCATTGGGAACACAGCTTATATTAGTCAATCCTGTATGTCTTGTAGGATACACTGTTGCTAGTTATCGGTAAGTTTCGGTCGTTATATATATTATGTTTTTGAATATTACATGCGGAAAATAAAGTCGAGTACAATAAATGGAATTTCTACACAGATTTTTTAAAGATCGCATATATTATGAAGAAATATGCTTGCTTTCGTTCTTCCAATCAAAGTATGTGGATTATCAAAAGAAAGTGAAAAGTACCGGTGTACCGTTTGTCAAAGGATACGTATTGGAACAGACTCCTTAGAAGCTCCTTCGGAACTTTGGTCTGGTTTCGTGTTTTGGGGTCAAATATCGATATTTTGCCTGTGCTCTGTACGAGATTGCCTCATTTTGGACACGAGCACGAGGATGGAGACTTATGTTTGGCATAAATATGGTTTAAGTAAAGCGAGTCATAAATAACCTCTAACTACTTGTTTGTAACAATTCTTATAAAGTAACACGTTAATAAATTGTTGAATCACATTATTTGTAAAAATTAATTTAATATTTTTTTACGAATGTGGATGTAATTAAATAAACGGACGCAATCGAAGAAGGTGCAACCACTAAATAGTTGAATAGCTTTCTGATGTGAGAACACGGACTTGTAATTAACTGTAGTATCAAGAAGAACCGGGATGAGATGTTACACAGATATGCATTTAAAATTACTCTTGTCTTTTGTAAAATAAACGGTGCAATTTTTCAAAAATGGTAAGCACAATTGAAACCACTTATCTCACCCCATTACAGAAAACGAATTTTTATTTAGATTATCAAATTTCAGTGTTTACAAACATAAGAAGTGAACCATTACTAATAGGCAACACAGCAGTTGTTATTTTTACATTAGTACATGTAGAAAACTTGTCTAGGTCTAGACTTCATCCACCTTTTGTTTATCGCTACTAATTTGATGATTAATTATAGGTTTAAACGATCATTTCAAGCTCCTTAGCATATTCGATAGCATCCTTGGCCAGTTCAAAAGAAGGAATTCGGTCGTCATTTTTCTTCTCAATATCAAAATAGTAGTAAGACTCAGAGCCTAACCTCCATCCCCGCTGTGACAAGTGAACAATATTTCGTAATACAATGGAAGTTACTTAAAATGAAAAATGCACCTTAAAATCCAATAACCTTGGGTTAGAATGTTTGTCATAGAAGCTTACCTTAGTTGCATAAGCTTGAAGTTGGGCTGTAGAAATGTTAAGAGCCTTGGCGGCAGCATCTGTGTGCAAGCGATAATACGATTTCTCAACACATGCAGAGATTTCATCTCTTATTGTATCCAATAATATATCGATGAAGAAGTTGTATGCTTCCGCGGGGACCAATCGTTTCGCCAGAAAAATCTGTAAACATTTATTTTGTAAAATAATATGTACCAAAGCAAGAGAAATTCTTATACTGACAATTTAAGCTGGAAATATTTGTCCTGTAAAGGTCATTGCAATTTAAAGATGGTAATATGTTATAAAATCTTAAACATAGTGAATGACAAGGCAAGTTCCTTTAGTTTTATTAACCTTGTTGTATCTTCCTTCCATGATATATTGTTCTAACGATACCGCATGCTTTATGTAAACATTTTCCAAAATATGAACATCAGGATGTGCAAACAATTCCAGTTCAGTGTGAAACTCTGCGACACGATTTTGACTCAGCAAGCATAAAAGATTCAAACCAAGTAATTCGCATTTAAATGACGACTCTGGAATTTCCTCTCTACAAAGTAAATAATAAACAATTTTTTTGATTAAAGTTAAATATTTATCCATGCACAACTTCAAACAAGAAATGATATATTGTATACAAGGTAAGTATGTTTATATTTGTATATGTGTATATTTCTTTTAAATCTAGACCATATAGGTAGATCTGGTAGGTGTATAAATAATATGTATTTTCATTTAAATAAGCGAAATACAAAACACAAGTAAAACAAATGCAAGTACTTGAAATCCAAATAGTAGCACTTCAATTGGGCCATGTATCTTTCAAAGGATGGTATATCTCGACGGGCAATACTCCAAAATGCCCCGATCTCTAAAATGTCACGAGCTACCATGAGTTCATCCCGTGAAGATTCTCGACTGGACTCAGGTAGAAACTTCAGGCTGGTTAAAACAACCTAATTTTAATTGTTTTATTAGTAAAAGACTTGTGCATTGCTTTGCTTTGTGTGAACTGTGTGCACCTTTATACGAGCTAAAAGCTCTTCACATTTGTCCAAATTCGGTGATCTTCCCATTCCCCATTCAGTCACCAACTGTTGTCGCAAACGAATCGCATCTTGAAGGGATGCCATATTTACTGGAAAAATTAAAAATCTTCTGTTTTCACATACGGGTAACAATAATAATAATCGTCATAAAAATTTCACAAGGGTCATCAGATTTGTTCGAAATTTTTATATGTGATAGCTTAGGGCCAAGGAACTACTCAGCCAAAATTATATGACGGTCAAGCCAAAAATCTCGTGTTATTCCAATTTGTGCTTTTACACTTGTACAATGTAAGTTCAGCAAAAGAAGACATGCAAAATGCAAAGGCCAAAAGCAAGAACAAAATAAGTAATCAATTTGTTCAAAGCTCAACAAGCACCAGCAGTAAAACATGAACAAAAATTTACTAATTATTACCTTCCTTGAGTTGTTAATTCAAATTACTGCAAGTTTTATAATTTATTTAGTAATAATTACTCGCTGGCAACTGAACTGACAACTTTGACAGCAACACAGCGAAAAGTGAAATGCTTTACTGACTGCATCGAAATTGTAAATTCAACTTGGTGCGCCACGAAAAATTTTCCGCACATCATCCAACCACGCGTAGTATAGACACTCGTTAATATTCAAACGTTCACAAACAAACATTGTAAATTGTAAAGTAAAATATTCTAAACCATTTCATATCCACTAAAAGAATAATACAAATTGTTCTGCAGCTCAGTTACTTACGTGACGTAACAGGGGGTATGCAACATAGTGTAATATTCTTGTGCATGTATCTTTTTTCAACACTGGGAAAGATTAATATTGAGATCCGCTCCGATCTTTGTAACGTCGCGTCGAGGAAAAAGAATTTTTCGAGAGGGGGGCTATTTTGTTAATCCACTGTTTTGTGTGCCTCCTTATAAATATTCAATTTGCCTCCAATCTTAAGTAGATAGATACCTATGGTTCTGATTCTAATCAAGAAATTGAGGATTGCCAATTTTCTGCTGTTAACTCAGAGGGTTACTTCTCGAATTCGCATCGCTGGTTCACCATTTTCAGAATTTCGCCAGTAAGAGAAAATTGACAAAATATTAATATAAGTCGATTTATTATCAAAAAGAACAGCTTTCTTAATCAAAGCACAATAAAAGAACATTGAAAGGAATTAATTGTAAAATACATTGACATCTGGGTAACCAATTATTGAACAACTTAAAAAGTATCCACACATGTATAAGGAAACTGCATTGAACTGCAATGTATATAATAACTAAATATAATGTGACATGCACACGAATAGTTACGCCTAAATTGACCTTATCACTCATTTTTAAATATAGGTACATAAAGGTACACTAAATAAATCTCTATAAAATAATAAAGCAGTGGATGCTACCAGTACACACAATTCAGTGAATGCGTTAATGCTGTTCAATCCACAACTCTATAATATTGTATGAATTCTGATCTAATTGTTTGTATTTTAAACGCTAGTCTCGAGCTTCAACTTTTTTGCTTCCGCCTCATCTTCCTCGGAAGTGAGCGACCGTTTTACGCCAGCAGTCGGTGATATTTTTGGAAGAGAAACTATAATGGCAGTCATGTTGTCACACCCAGTTCCATCGCCAACCGTGTCAGGAGAAAGACAGACATCGAATAACTACCAAAAACAATCAAATGACATTTTACATATATAACAAATATTGTATTAAATTTTCCTCGTGATTTCGAATGAATTTCATAGCATTCTGTACAGGAGAAATTCGAGGGACGCTCTAAATTTGGGTGTCCGGATTAGTTGGCAACATTGAGTGCCGGATAAAATGGCAACGCATTGAGGTTTCGGATTCGTTGGAAAAATGCATTAGGACTCGATGGCAACATGTAAACAATGTGGTAGTAATCTTGATTTTATGCAATATTAAGCTGAAATATTTACATAGATATCATTTTTTCAAAAACGTTTTTTCAGCATGTCGGTTCCCTGGCAGAAATACTGTCGGATTTTTTTAATCACAAACCAAATATATAGCATTGAGTTTTGGACATGTGTGATTGATTGTTATCCTAGGGGAACTGTAGAAAATTGGTGAAAGAAGTTGGAAATAATGTTGAAAGTAGAACGAAATGTTTGACCTATGGGGTATGTTTGTGTAGTAGAGTATAATAATTTCTACAGTAACGTAAATTATTCAATTATGGGCAATTTAATTTAAACGTCATCAATATACGTATTTTCGGTCAGGTTAGGCCGGGGGGTCTGTGGGCTGATCCCCCAGGAACGTTTCTGTGTACACTGTTCATTTAGAATTTCATTCCATAATTGTTAGCAAACCTTAAATAATAAACAAGCAGAACTTCATTTGCTCAGCGTAAAAAACTGATTGACGTATCACACATAAATTTATTTATTTGCGAGGGACCCCTATTCTAGTTCCAATAATTTTTCTATTTGTGACTTCTGTTTGCAAATATAATTTTAAAAAAATTTAAATTTTGTTGCCAATTTGTCCGAATCAATAAAAAATGGTGTTGCCAAAAAGTACCTAAGGTGC
>JABASC010001151.1:0-26580 GCA_019776185.1 Plutomurus gul | reverse complement strand
GCTGGAGAATGTCGGAGATTTTGGCATTGTGCTCTCTGTCGTGTTCAATTAATTGTGTGTCTAAAATGTCCATTAAGATATTGCTTTCATCGAACACGTGGTAGGTGACTATGAAATTCATGAAATTTGTGTTAATTAAATTCGTCCTGGTATAGAACTTTTTGACGGTAAAGGCAGGAGTTACTAAAAGTAATCCCAGACTAGATCCAGACCAATTATTATGGCTCCTCCTTTAGAGTGCTAAAAGAATCGTCTTGGTAAGTGAAATCGAATCTATTTCCGCCACCTACAATATGGCTACTGCTTACAAGTTAGTTCTCCGAAACGTTCATTTGACTGACGATAATTCTATTCATAATTTAATAATAGGCAGTACTAAATCATAAATCTGATAGGCCTTGATTTTTATTAATATAATCTGTGCGATCGAACTCATCTGTTGTAGCGTGCATCGTCTACATAAATAAATAGTAGTATGTAAAGGAGGGATGCGTTTTATTCGTGTTATTGGAAAGGATACACTGATATAATATATAAGTTTTGGAGAACTTTTTCTGGAGTCAGGAGCAGGGTTTAAAATTTCCCATCCCACTGGGAAAAGTGGGATAATGGGAAATTGTCCAGAAATCGATAATTGATTCCATTACTGAATCAAATTTTATTATTGTTTAGGTATCTCATTTTTCACATGTATACTTTTATATTTATATTACCAAAAATGGATTCGGATTTCCAAGTGTAAATTGGTGTACAGTGAAGTGTACATTTCTTAGCATTCATTCAAGTATTTTAATTTTAATTGAAGGTATGAGCGTAAAATTGACAACATAATACGAATAAAACTTGCTTTAAATATTTAAATTATCATTTTCCCAATATTTTCCATTTTCCCACTTAAACACTACACTGGTTAGGAGCGTGCGTGTTGACAATAAGTAGTATCTACTCTCTTGAAGTGTAGCATTTATTTAACTTCAGCCAATACAATTTTTCAATTCAATGCTACAAGTTTTCACAGTCGTTTATAACTACGTGAGTTGAAGCCTAAGCCTATCTTCTTATGTTGTACTACACCTATACGCAGATGCCAACTAGTCTAGTCTAGTCGTAATTTCATCAACTGCTGCCACATCTGTATCGTATCTAGATAGATAGCTTAGAATCGTATACGAAAAGGATACATTTTCTTATCATTACACATTGCTTATCTGTGGGTCTACTATTCACTTCACGCTGAGCTCTTCTCTTTTAGTCTTGCCTTTCACTGAGTCAATTATGAAGAATGAAATGCACGGTGATACGTAAATACGTAACCGTATTTTTTACTCACAATAAGCATAAAAATTAAATGTTTCAGATATTTCTGCTGGTTATTCTATCTTTAAATTGAAAGTATTTTAGTTCAAACCTCGCCACCTCGTGGGAGTTAGTCCGTCTGCATGGGCCGTAGGCTCTGCAAAGGCTATTACGCTCGTCAACGAAATATTTAAAGATTTTCACCAAAGAGATAAATAATTTCATAGGTCTTTGAGAAATTTGTGATTTTAGTGTATTTTACAGCAATTTTATTAAATTGTTTTAGTAGATGTTAAACATACAAGTATCTCTAACAAAATACGGGTAATATTTAAAAAACCGTTTGTGATACGGTTACTAGTTCCTACCAACTTTTGAATTCGACAAGGATTACTTGGGGTTTTACTAAGGTTGTAGTTGTGCAATTCGGATTTACTACAATTTAACTGTCATTGTAAGCGAAAGAGAAAGTGGAATTACTTTGCTGCACTTTTATCGTAATCGGCTTCTTTGATTTTCTGCTGCTACATTGCAAATGGTGTGTTCAACAAAGGACACACTGTAATACTAAAGTTACTATGTATCGCTCACGCACTACACATGTTTGATTCATGTAATCATTGATTTTAAGAAAGCACTGTGAACTTTTCCAAAATACACATGAAATATGTATATGTAAACCAGAACAAATCCAAGACTCAAGCAGCCAGCTATCATCCAATGGCATCAGTTCATTACGACTTTTATTCTACCGCACGCAGTTTATATTTATCTCTTTCTCAGACTTTTTTTATTAATAAATAAATACTAACTCCAGAGTCAGTATAACATATATCATAGCAGAAAACCCTTGAATAGAAAAGTATTATTTATTACTCAAGTGAACAGTTGGTTAATAATGCAACCCTAATATCGGAAGCTTGGTGTGCTCCAATACTGCAGCTATGTGCACCAAATATCATAATTATTAAGGCTGCACTTACAACACGGTAAGATACTATTCTCTTTGATGGATGATCGTTTTCCATCTACTTTGATTACTATGAAATTGTTTAGAGAATTGGCTGGAAAGTTGTAGAGGCCATAAGTGGATAACTTCAAACTACAGTGATACAGTGAAATACAGTGATATTTATATTACAGTTCTCCTGTATCTGCAATGTAACAACTGACTGGTTCAATTTTCATATCCACCCTGTTTTTAAATATAAATAAGAACTTTTACACTATACTTAAAGTCTTTTTAGACCACCCTTTATTAAAACTCAACACTTATTTTTGACACGCGCGCTATAAGAAAAGAATTTTTGAAGTAAGTAGTAACCATCAACATAAAGATACAATGAACAAGAGCTTTGTTGTTCGTACCCTAAACCTTAGGATTGGTAAGCAGGCTGTGTAATACATGGAATACCCTGAATTCATATTAAATGATCTTAATTTTGAACAATTGTCAGTAATTTAAAAGAATTGTACCATATATTTCCTTGAAATATTTTTGTGTGAAATATGATTTCCATGATGGTATGCATACTCATCAGATTCAATTCCTGTGTCCAGACGAAATTTACAATTTTTTAATAAAAATTTGCTCACCCAGGTGAAAGGTTGTATTTTAAACCAAATCTGAAGTAATTATAAGCGGGACAATTAATATTGTCTGTATACTACTGTGTGAGTGTATCAAAATTCCAATGACATTTAATCAGCATGTTAAAATTGTGCTACAGAGGAGGATACGTAACACCTAAGGAAAATACGTCATAATGGTACAATACATGTAACCATCTGTCTTTAGGTAAATGTGGAATAAGAACCAATGGTAAGTACAGGGCGGCATTCAATATGTACTTATTAGGGGTCCACAGCCCGACACGGAAATATGTTTCATAAGTCAATTAAGCAGACTTTTGTGGAGCATTTTATTGTGGTTCTTATGCGTTCAAAATTCAAAACTCTTTCACTAGTTGCAAGATAATGTCAAATTTTTAAAGTGAGTTCAAAATTTTTTCAATACTTTTCCCAAACGTTTGATGCGACAATTCAAAGCTATAACTAAACTCAAAAAAGGCTCTTTAATAGAGAATTTTGTTATGGTTCTAATACGCTCTGTTTCAACAATTTTTTTGATTCATTCGTAACTTCGGTAGATTCAAATCCACACTCACAATCAGTCAATTTTCCTCCTAGCCATCCACACCCATTATTGGATTCAAAATGAAATTAAAAGGATTCTCAACAAAATTCTCTATGAAAAAAATTTAAAGACACTTATTTCCAGAAAATATAAATAATTCAATCAATCAAAATATGACAGTTTAAATGAAGCAAAACTTGTTCGAAATTCAGTTTTTCCTATTAATTTTCGTCACCATGCTCTTCCTGTGAACGGATTTCAAAAATGTGGAACGCATAAGCACTACAATAAAATTCACTGTAAGACTGTGTGATTGACTGCTATAATTACGTGAGGGGCTATATCATACACACTTACACATAGTACACCCTGTATAACGTCAGGACTTAAAGCATGCAAAAACCCACAAGTGATATTACTCATTGGAATTCCAATTGAGATAGAAACTCTTTTGACTAGTGACAACGAGAGTCAGCTTCTTTTCATGTGACACAGAGATACATCCGGCTTTTTATTGTTGTGCAGATGCAATGTAACAGATGAGGAGCAATAATTCTTTCGGATATCTGGTTCTTCTAGTACCTTCTACTGTAGCCTTAGTCTTTATAGGTTATCCTTCACAACGCAATGCTTATGCTGGTTAGGAGAACCTATCATATTGAAATTAAAACTTTCTCTACCAACAACAGCAACAGATACGAAGCACATCCCAGGTCATGTTTTGCAAGTAGAGCTGAACAGGGCTGCTGATACAGATACAACGATTAGCTTCAGTAAACCGGAATAAACTGTAACAATAAAACTGAAAGTATGGCATCAACGATTCTTAGGGTTTTACATACACACAAGAACCTACACACAAAAACAACAGAATGTGCATATGAAGGCAACCAGGCGCACACATAACTAACACAGTAATGCCTATACGCTCCCATCCATAACAATGTGTATACAGATAGCTTAATTGAATGGCTGAAGAAGAATAGATTGATTATTGAAGTTCAATCCGACAATGGAAGATGGGAAATGGTGTGTTCACTGTTCAATTTTTCCAGATGGCTTATTCAATCGATTTGATTCAAAACAATTTTTCCAAACAGAATTTCTAGTATCATTGAAGGATGTTAAAAATGTGCAACTGTTCAAGTCAAGTTTTAGTGGCGAATTAAAAATGTGCTGAACTAATCAGAATAGTTTCCATCCACTGTACACTGTGTAGCAGGTCCGGTCCGGTCTGCTCTCCGTTGTAATACTTGAAGTGAGAAACGAGAGCAAAGTCTTCCACAAAGGGCAGGGAGGACTTGAAGAACCGGATGCAATCATTGTTCAATAGTTTAATGCAAACTTGTCATGACAAAGATGAATACGCATTGTTAGGTAGGTAGAGCAATGCAAAGTCTCACATTCTTACAGATCAAACGTATTTGTATTTAGTAGGACGATTGGTGGTTGACTGGACAGTGGTCACTTGGTTGCTCTCTTCTCTTCTTCGTTTCATCTGTGACAAAGTGGTAATAACGAGTGTGGTTCCCACGATACAACAGCCGTGCACAACCCCGACAGTGGACGATGATGACTTGAATCAAATGACTAGATACGCAACGTATTATTGCATGTTATTATAATACAGGGCCAAAAGGAAAGGAAATCGAAGCACAATGGAATTGAGCGAGTAGTCAGCCTCGTAGCACGACTTTAAAAACTACACACTCTCCAGTCTCACTGAACGAAAACTCGTTTACGAGAACTTTTTCTCCGGTGAAATGAAGGTCTGCTCTCTTTTGGCTTTGTATCAGTTTCTGATGGTGAGACAATTAACTGTAACATTACGTTTGCATGTATGGCAATATCTACTAATGCTGTGTACGTCTCCGTGCACGTCTCATTTTCCCATGACCCGACGGGGAAAAATTCATAATTTTTCTTTAATGTTGAAACCATTGATTCAACTAACTGTTCATATGATTTTAATTTTTGAAAGTGCCATCGTTGCTGTTTTACTGTCACGAATTGAAGACATGCGACAACTTCCTACCGTAGAGTCTCTCTTTCTATCTCACTCTTTGTGATTTCAATGAGAACTGAGAAGTCGCACCAGGACATTTACGACGATGGTTCTGTGAATATAATCTACATGTGCAGCAGCGACAACGAAGACAATCGCAGTTCCTACTACGAACCCGTCAAGCTGGACTTTACATCCCTCTGGTCTGGCATTCAATACGATTCTCTGTCTTGAAGGATATTTTTTATGGAGGAAATACAGATACGACCTACTATGTATGTCCAGGTGTTCAGTGCGAATGATATCAGAAAGCTCTTGGTCTCCTATTAAAGACATTTTATCTTTACTTCGCATGTCATCTGCTCTACTTAAGTAGTTAAGAGCGTGAGTCGTCAGTTATTATTATTGATGAAGTGACAACAGCAGCTTCTTTTTGCGCTCTTCTCTTGTTCGTTATGGAGCAGCTTTGCTGTTGTTCTCTCCTGCTGGCTGTTGGCCTGACCTGTAGGATCTACACAGGGTATGCGATGTATTAAGTGTAGCAATGGGAAATGCAACTGGTCTACCTGTAGGTACTCGTGTCCCCGATTTCGCATTAAATAACGGGTCCAGAAGATAAGTGTCTCTGGTCTCCCTGATTGACAGTGGTCAGCAGCACATACTTTGAGGAATCCGTTGAGAGTTGGTGAGCACAAGTACAAAGTGTATATAATCTTCTCCTGCTTCAAAGACAGTAAAATTATATACAGAATATAACATCGTATTTTCAGCCTTTTTTTTGGCATAACATTTACGGCCAAGGGTCACATTCTCCATAATTTAAATTGATATTATAGTATATTTGTATAGTTTTCCATAAATGCTATATCTAAATCTAACTGCTATTCTTTAAAACAAAGAATTGCATATTAAAATATCTAACTACAACAAAAGAGATTTTGCAGTCCATGCAGTCATGCAGCACGTGGATATACATTCGTATTGATTATTGATCTAACAATGACGAGTTGAAATTTAACAAATAGGCATAGAGATCTATAATATAAGCAAATAGGTTAAACCACTAGAGCGCCACTCACTTTTCTACACACTATGATAACTAACAATGACTGCATTTACACAGATGATTGTCGTAATTCTTATGTGTATTCACTGTAAGTTTGGAAAGCTGATTGTTTTCAAAGTTTTATGAGAGTAGTAGTTCAGAGAGGAGACAACATTTAAAAAACGTAATACAGATGTAGACCCATTATTTATCAACGGGTTAGCAATAAATTTTTCATATTGGCATAAAAATAAATTGTAATTGATGATTTATGCATGGAAATGTTTGTAGGTAAAACAGCCCTCTAGGCTTTGTTAGTGAAAATAAAAGTGAAAATTGATTTTAAATAATATTTGTTTTATATTGTATTGTGTAACACCACAGTATTAGAGCATTATTGATTGTGAAAAGATGTGTATAAAAACACAATAAAAGCATACACAAAAAATAGTGAAAGGAAAAGCATATATGAAAGTGTATGCATAATCAATAGCAATTTCATGGGGTGATGCAGGAAAATACACCAGCATTTTAGTCGTGGGTGTGGAGTGTGGATGTAGACTAAATATATGTAGAGAGGAGAATAATTAAATAATTTTTGTAAATACTACACAATTCTAAAAAAAGTGAGCATTACTATTTACATGTAACGTTTTTGCCATTTTGTGTTGCTGTAATGGTTTAGGCGACAAAATCAACGGTAGACATTTAGAAGCACCAATATTTTTCCAATTGATTAGTAACTACAAACCATTTTGATAAGTCATGAAACGAAAAACTTTGATTTTATCGAATTATTAACACACATTTTTAAGTCTACGTGAGCAGATTTCACAGAAAAAGATTTAAAAAATTCTTTTGGAATTTTTAATCTTTGTCTATGAAATCTGATATTATTTCTAGCCAAATTCTTGAGTATAAATGGGATATTCAAATATTAAAATTATTAACGTTTTCCCAAAACCTATTCAAAAGCCTTGAATATAAAGTTTAGAGTTTTATTTATGAATGCTTGAATTTTATAGTATACTTTTGTCATTCATAACCACTCAACATTACTCCTCGAACATCATAATTTCTTTCTATAATTCTCACAATTCCAAAACAAAAATAATTTAATGTCGTGAGTGAGGTGGTTTCGTGTTCATGTTCTTCATGTTCACAATATGATAGTGTACATACATACCAACAGTTCAATGGAGTGAAACTTTCAGAACAAATTATTACAGTCTCTGTGTAAATTATGAGTCATTAAATACTTTTCTCTGTCGTGGTTAGTGTGATGGGTATGTATGTTTGTACAGCAAACGTGAATGTTATGTGTTAGAAAAGTGGGATGGAATGGAGGGAACGACCTAGGAACGGCATCTCAAAACGAACCTATCTATAGGACAACGAGATACTAAAAATAGAATATAGTGTTGTGGCTTGTGTCACTTTAATCTAAAACAGCAAGCATTTTCTTAGCGCTTCTTATTTACGTTTCATTTTCAGCTGCTGTTCTCTTTCTCATTTCTTATGTATTATGTAACGGTGTACAAAAGATAAATATATATGTAACGAATTATTATAGATGTAATCCAAACACCAATTTTCAAGATCTGTATGAAAATGGCTTAGACAAGGAGTCAAATTGCTGTCATTAATTTACATTCATTTATGTATTACAATAGTTGTAATAATCTCAAAATCAACATTTAGGACCAATATGACATCAATTCCAAAAAACCACTGTGGTATGTGATAGGTGCTATATACATCTTCAGGTATATTGCAACAGAGAATATTTGCACATGGCTAAAATTGTAAATTCCCAAGATGTACTTTTTTTACAGAAAGCAACAATAAATTGGATTAGAGACGCCTCTTCAATAAACAGCTTGTAACCACAAGTACGGACTTGCCGTAAGTAAGTGTAACAACAGTGTACAGGGTGACTGACTGTACATTCTTTATGTATAACAGTGAAGTAAATGTATTTGAATGTGCAACGCAACCAGCCTTAAAAGCCCAAGCTATGCAATCCTGAAGAGGAAGAATCCATAAATATAGTTTCCCAGGAGAAGGATAGGCCCATAAAAATCGCCAAAACACTAGTCAGGGAAAGCTGATTCAGCTTATTATACACAGCAACAATCAATGCAAACAGTAAAACTGAAACTATAGAGTAGCCAAGTGATTAGAGCTCTCAGCACCACCACCCCCTCAACCTGTCTGACTACGCGTAGGGAATTTCCACAGCAAAACAAAAATGGGTGTTAAAACATATTTCCACGCAATGTTCGCAGGGTGACAATAATGACTAGTTTTGGATCATTGCGAGAGTATAAAAGCTCATTATAGCCTTGACATCGCTTGATACACAAAAGCAAGACAGGTTTATGCGCCAAGGAAAGTTACAAATTTATAGTGCATTTGGAAATTATATTTATGGATTCTTCCTCTTCTAGATTGCATAACTTGGGCATTTTTAAACCTACAAATTTGAAATTTCTCTTCACTTATAGATTTCATCTAGGTTTCATCTAGCCCTACTGAAAATTTCAAGTGTGTACACTCAATCTAACACGCCTTATTCTAAAATGAAAAATCTGAAAAATAGAACGGAGTATGTTCTGTATCCATTACAATTTAATTTTTTAAATTCTAATACATACACTCTTAATAGCTAAAGTATTTCGAACAATTCTCCTTTGAAACAAAAAATGTCTGTAATTTGTTCAAGATTGTTGTAAAAAATAACTTAATTGTTTTCCCTGCAAACGGACACTATTCAGTATGAAGCGAACGCTTATTCGATACTGTAAGGTGATCGGCTGTCGTTGGTGAAGCATTATAGGCTGTCAGACAGCAGATAAGAAGAAGATTTATGTGACATGAAGTGAATAGTAAACAATGTGCAGACACATCAGTTAAAATCGAGTCTAGTCTATCCGCTACTACGTACGTCATGATCAATTATTGTATAGCCTGGTGCGGTGTTTAACACATCACAACGGTTGAGCATATTTAATTTGTCCATTGAAACTGGAAGTAGTCTTGTCACTCACGTCATTGGACAGAGATAAGTTCCCTGTTTATTTTAATAAATACAAAAACGGCATGAATATGCTTGTAGTTTGTAATGGTGAATCTATGCAAGGCAATTCTATTTCTTTCAAATAATTTGTTCGAAACTACATATATTAAACTTTAAATTAAATTAAATGTGTACCAATGGATAATTATTAATTATTGTAGGATTACTTACAATTAATACGTATAATTCGAGTAACTAGGCATTTATGCGCACTCAGGGAAGGCACACTGTGGCGACCCTATATGTACACAAGTACGATTGTCACGCTTGAGTGATCTTACAGCTCATTTTCCACAGCAGTTTTATATTCTATTTATTAAAATCATAGCCTAAAAGTTAAGGTAGAAATTAGTGGTTATCCATGTGATATTTTTGAAGTTTCTTTTAAACAGTCTCCTGCGACCAACCCAGTGAAACTTTGTCAATTTGTAAAACAGAATTTGGAAACAAAAAAATTTTAACATTAAATTTCTTTAGAACATTTTTAAGGATATTTGCCGTAATATGGAGTAAATAATTCAATTTCTTTGCTCTCATCTTCTAATTAAAAACGAGAATAAACGCACGCAATTCATTTATCCCTACCAAAAGTACTGTACAAAGCGCTACACAATCAGCAGGTAATTATTTGTTAATGACGGAGTTGGTAAAGAACACAGGAATTTCACATGCCGTCTAAAACGTTTATTTGGCAGCCTTTATTACTTTTGTAGGTTACTATGCATGCTTAAATTGTGGCTGCTCCGACTGTTTAAATGAAACTGACAATGAATACACGTGTCGCAATTTCAGATGAATTTAGTTCTATTTTTAATTTCTCTACACACGCATGTATTTATATGTGTGTACAGATGAGCGCAGATCACTGAAGCGCTAAAATACATTTATTTACGTGACAGTTGAAGCTGCTTGCTTACTGAAAGTTGTCCACGAAGGTAAACTATGTATGTATTTGTCAGTCTAGTCAGGACAGTCACTTTATTATTGCAAGCAGTTGTATATATATATATACAGTAAATGAAATATTCGATATATTTAATTATATAAAAATCATGGGTAAATAGTACAATAGGTACTAATTTGTAAAACTGCTTACAAAGGTGATGAACTTCCCTTCGATTTAAAGACTTAGGAAGTGTAATAAATAAAATTCATTTCCAAATTTTACATTCCCAGTTTTCTCTAAGAATTGTACTATATTGCACACATCCCCTGCATTATTCATAAATAAAATGGGTATAAGGCAAACTTTGTAATAAATTACAGCGTGGTGGGTATGAACATAAATCCTGCAAGTACTGGTAGTTTAATGCAATAATACATACAGAAACTCCTAGAGCTGTTCCCATATCATTTTAATCAGATGTACGTACTGGTTAAGTGGTAAATGAATTCTTATTTTCCTATTATTGCATTTAAGATACGCATCAAAGGTATGTACAGCGTAAAGTACTGTGTAGTTATTAGAACTAAAATTCACTTAGAAACTAGTCTAAAGCCACTTTACAGAACCAAACGACTCCCTAAGCGGGGCTGACGTCACCAAAGATTAGAAACGTTCTCTCCGTTAAAGCATGGTCACTGACTTTATTGTTTAATTGTAGATCAACTGAAGAACTATATGGCTACAAACAAATACTAAACTGCTCACGCTCTTAGGAAAAGAATATCTTTCGTTTGATTCTAATGGATCTTCTGATTGTTCTGTATTACTGTTGGATGACCAAAATCTCCATATACTTCAATAACGATGATGCAAACATAAATAATTTATTTTATCTGAAAACTAGAAATGTAAACCCCAAGTCTAACCTTCTACAGAACAATTCAAGATAGTACTGGGAAATAAAGAAACACCAATTTGGTTTTATAAACGAACGATTTCATATAGACTCCCAAAGTTAATTCTGAGTCAGTGTGGTGCAAACATTTTCAAAATTTCACTTTAAAACATTGTATCAACAATTTTGGATTTAAGTCACACCTTACTACAAAAAGAGAAGGACCTACATAATGTTTAAATTTATAATAAACTTTACCTATTTTATTTTTCAGAGGGTCGCACAAACTTGTAGTATCTGTAAATATCCAGGGATGGATGGATAAATCGTGTACAGATCAGCAGAGGACAATAAAGTGCCTGATTGCTCGCTTCTCACCTTTTCCAAGTAAACTAATGGCACAGATTGACGGCTGAAAATTACCACTCTATAGGTGTGCTTTAATGTTACGTAAGTACACCCATGTGTGCGACACAGCGATATGTCTGAAAAGTTGTGCAATAAATAAGTAAATACCAACTCTAAGGTGTCTTCATCAATTTGTGCAACAATCCATTCAGAATAATGAACGACTCTGATTCAGTAAAGCATCAAGCCTTGAACAACATTCCAATATAGAAAGTACTATCATATTCAATTTCAATGCAGTCATGTAACCACGCAACTGAACCCATTCAAAGAATGCAAGCATATAATGTACCCGACTTCCCAAATGTAAATACATGTACTCTATGTAGTTTACACAGCATTACAGTGTTAAATATATTTTAGTATAATACCACAGAATTCCATTACTATTTTTAGCTCGCTGTCAACATCGATGGATCCATGAAGGAGAGAATTCTAAAGCGGTCCTCTTTTATTATCCGTAGTAGCCACTAAAAACAAGCAGGATATGAATATCCCAACTCATTTGAATTACATAGGAAAGATCTGTCAAAAGAATGCCCTCACGACCACTGACATCAATTGTTGCACCTCATTTGAATGAACCTGTGCAATTGCTCAAGAAAGTAGTACGGCCAATTCAAGCTACGATACGGGAACTGTACGTGAGTTCAACCTTTTTTTGTAAGTCAAGTACATATCAACGCTTTGAGCAACTCTTTACAAATTTAGGAACTTATTTATGATTATGTAAGCCGTCGTGTGCACACCATTCTCACTATCACAATGTACAAGTGCTCGTTCTCTCAAAGGATTCAAAATACTTATCCAGTAGAAGGGAAGATTTCTTCATCGCTTACGATCACAAATTGAGTAATGCACCAAAGTAATGAATTCGCTGTGGTACTTCACTTACAGTTTGTCTACTCCGAAGGGAGACGGAAGGAACCGAGCCAACAATTAGTACGTTATACGCAATTCTACTACACATATAATCTTGTAACAAAAAGAGGGTAGCCCGACTTAAAAAAACATTCAAAATAGTTTGTAGTGAGACATGCATTATACATAGCACGATTATGTACATTACCTGTTCTATTCAATTGATATAAGTCTACTCACTCACATTTACCCACTTTCTTTCAAACGCCAAAGTAAGCCTAGTAGCTAAAAAAACAGAGAGAGAGAGAGCAAATTATTATTTCGTCATGTAGGCAACAGTATATGTGTTCTATTTAGGTTGGGAAAGATGCTTGTCTGAGCTTCATGATGACAGTGTGTGGTTCGTCGGGACGAGTCAGCTTTGAGTTGCAGGAGCACAAGAGGCAAAGCTAAAGACCCGGGACCCTTCATTGCAGCCGCAGTGGTGAGGTGGTGCAAGAGAGCTTAATATCTCTCTGAATAGGAACATTTCAAAAGCAGTCTTTCTTCTGCTACCACCCCTCGATCTTTTGTGTTTCAACATCTACTACTAATAATAATAACTGATATATAAAGGATCGTTTCACTCATTCACTTTACATTGCGTAATGCAAAATTTTAAAACAAAAACGAGTCCTTGAAGTCATAATTTTTGCATTTATAATGAAAATACACTTATAGTTCGTTCTATTACAGCATATGTGCCATTACATAGGTTTAATTTCCTCGTGTACTATTCATTACAGCGGAGACGTACTAATATATTGTTGGTGGCTTTACAGGCATGTATACGTGTCTATAACTTTGAAGTTATGACTTTAACTGCATGCACAACGTTCACGGAGAATGCATGGTGCTGCATACTTAAATACTACGTATATTATAGTACATATTTCTGTTTTATGCTGCAGTGTCTCCTTGTATTCTTCAGATTTATTTATGTAGTATTGTGCTGCATTCGGTTGTTTCACTGGTGGACTCTCAGTAGAATTTCAATCCTCAACGAACGAACTCTCCCAAGAGAAAAGTGGTTAGCACAGAAAAAAGCATAGTACATACATGTATAAGGAAACTTTGGATGGAATACCTATGATCGTTTCGTGTATAGTATATGCAATACTAGTCAATACTCTTTTTACATTTTACACTTTTATTCTGTAGAGTTGAATTTGCAACGGTCACTCTGCAGCGTCATCACAGCAGTTCTTGAAAAAGACTTGTGCGATGGACTGTGTGTATTGCAAGGATTTGTATTGTAATGCTTTTTGTTTATTTCCATCTACCTACACTGAGTCAGTGGTGGTTGATCAAGTTGATCAGCCTCCTTGTACATTTGCGCGCATCAAAGTAGGGAAGGGTGGCTAGAAACGAATTGGAGGGAGACTCTTGTAAAGAGATCTAAAGACTCGGTTGTGTGGCTCACACGAGAAAAGTACCTATAGAGACAGACAGAGTCTACCCATCTACTATTATGTATTACATACAACTGAAAGGGCCAAGAAGCATTTTAGCTTTCCAAGTCAACACTTCTGCCAAGACAGCACACAAGACAGTTGGCTTCGGGATAATCTCATCTCTGACTGAGTACAGTGTGAACTAGAGGCAAAGGGTAAACCTTTAAGATAAAGAAAACCAGACGCAGATTAGAGGAGTAAGTAGATGCCTACAAAAAATACACCAATCCCAAATCTTAATGGCTAACGAAAAGAAACTAGCAATCCAACTCACATTGTCTTATAGTCATTTTGTTGTGAGAAAGAACGCTATATACTTACATACCATAGTACGCAGTACATAGCATTGTTTCTCTCGTCTTCATTCACCAAACATTTAAGGGCAGGGTAGCCATAGTTTTCTCTAGCTACACCACGTACCCCTAGTGTATGTAGCTATTCCGCTTACGGCCGTCTATCTTCTGTACACTTGTTATGCAGACCTGCTGAGATTGTTATTTTCCTTGTTATCTTCAAACTGTTAATGGTTATTTGACCTTTTCATTTTTGTAATCGAAATATTATCATTCTTTAGTCCTCTTTAGTTTAATTTCCTGAATGATATAAATAGCTAGCGATGTATGTATACATATTTTTATTAACAAGTATTCTTATGTTTGAACACATATTATGTACTACAGTATCCAAGTGGGTTGTTTATGTTAACTACATACGTACAAGTAAATGATTTTATGGTTGATATTTTCCCACCCATTTATTATTAGCGACTCTGTTAACTGCTGCACAAAACAGAGACAGTGAAGGTCACGCATAGCACAGTCTAAAAGAGAATAAAAAGAGAAATCCTGAATACGTTTGTACAGAGCCCTAAAAGTGAGTTATTGTTAAGAAGAAGTGGAGAAGGAGTGAGTAAGGACGTTTTGAAACCGTATACGGCAAGTGCTAAACTGGATGACGCTAAATTGGAAGTTGTAACTTTGGGAGAGTCCTACCTATTAGAGATTGCATGCGCTTCCACCATCCCAACCTAAGTCCGGTTTTGATTCAGTCTACCTCCAGTCTGTCTGAATTTTCCTATACATTTCATCATCACGTTTACGACAGATTTTTCGTTCGAGTACAAGTAGTAAAATCTTCAGAGCAGATGAAATGCGCATGGAGCATGCAAACTTTCGTTGAAACTTACAGATTTTAATCTCTCTCTTTCTTTCAGCGTACTAACTAGACTCGCTAGTCTGGTCTAGTCTGTTCTATCTGTATTCTAGGTGTTTTCTGTTACCGTGTACATCCAAATGAAGCTATTAAAGAAATTTGTAGTACGATACCAATTGTATGGCGTAATGTCTCAAATACAAATATGTATATATAAATCTCAATAAATTTAGTAAAAGGTTTTCGCTATGGAATAATTCAAAACAGATTGTATGTATTTATTTTCAGAATACTATTACGAGGGTCTGGCCTGCCTGCAAAGTACTTTTTTCAAGCGTATGGTAAAATAAAGAAAATAAATATTTATGTGTTACGCTTTACTTTTTTTATACTTTAAATGATGTGATTAAAGATTTTCAAAGTAATCAAGCAAGATTAAGAAGGAGTCGTTAGTCGTTGCTATGCCTTGGCTTGCCTATCCTAACCATGTTAAACGGAGCATCGTAGTCAACGTTGAACTCGCCAATATGCTCTCTAATTCGGATGTAAACACAGATTTTGAAATATAAGACACAAAACTGTGCTCAAACATCGGTTTTTTTTCCATAAGTGGTAATCGAAACGGTAAATCTAGTTTATAATTGTCTTTAGTTTCTACTGTTTTTACGTATTAATTTAAAAACTTTTTTTGAAAAAAACGCGGTGTTTGAGTACAATTTTGTGTCTTATCTTTCAAAATCTGGGTTTACATCCGAATTAGAAAGCGTATTGGCGGAGTTCTCCGTTGACTACGATGGTCCGTTTAACATGTTAGGACAGGCAAGGAAAGGTATAGCAACGACTCCTCCTTAAATCAAATTTATAAAATGAGAAATCTGTGCATTGTAAAATATTGGACCTAACTGTCTTTCTATTAGTTACAATCTTTACATGCACATTCTGTTTACAGTAGATTATCTTACTATACGCAACTCTCAGACTTTATCACAATTGAAAGGGCCTTCCAAAGTGATCGCCATCTATATTGAGTAATAAAGCTCTCAAATTTGTTACAGTTTTTCGAATTTTATTTGGTCTAATTTTTATTCTAATGTTGAGTGCAGATATTTATCAAGACAATTCAAAATCACATTCTGAGAGAGACATTTTTGAGATCCTGGAATAGTTCATACGATTTCCAAAATCAAAAACATTTCTAGAAGTAAAAATCATTGGTTTATCTTCATTCATTCACGAGCTCAATCCCTGTAAGGGCTATGAATTAGCAGTGCACGGTAATATTGCGTGATTTTATTTATTACAAACGTTGGATGATGTATTGTTTATTTTATGGTGTACACTTCCTTTGTACATTGTTACTAAAGTCATTTCAATGGTTATCATATTTTTCAGACTTAAAATTAGTCGTTAACTTACGTCACAATACGAAAAGAAGATGTACAATGTACATACAATAAGAAATTTCTTTTATTTTTACGTATATAAATGTTCTTAAACCACGGGAGTATCCATGTCTGTACAAAGATAAGCTCTGGTTTACGGACCACAGGCTAAAGTGTTGTTCACATTTCATCTATTTGATACACACTCCTAGTAAAGTATAGTAAAGTACTTCACATAACGAACTGAAGACAGTCTGTAACTGACAATATTGCATGCTTAAGTACGAGGAGAGCAGTAATACGCTACAACATGACTTACACTGAACATATTAAAGTTGGAGAGAGTCTGATATTGAAACTGAGGAGGGGGTTCAATTCACTGGATCTGCTACATATTGTGCAGTCACATACATTCACAATGTATAAATATAATCCTAGCTATTGGATTAATGAGTCGCCCAGGTATTAGTTATATAATTGAAAGTCCTGTCCTCTCTTCAACCTCAGCATGCTATTATACAAGACTTGTGAGTAGGTAGTAGGATGCAATGAGTTGACTGGACGTCTCTACCAAACTGCCCATCCACTGTATTGCACCAGCATTTCGTTTGGAAGGTATTAGGCAATAGTCACTCTTCGAGCAAGCCCTCTTGATCCACAGTAGAAATGAAGCGAGTCTCTCATTGTGTAAATCTAGACATTAAATCTGCATGGAACACAAACTCTCTATGCACGTACTACTACATATGTGCCTATACATATGAGGACGATGGTATGTACAGACAACGGATTGCGTCTCCGAGTACTTACCTTCTGCTCCAATAATGTACGGAGTGCAAGCAAGCCAGTCTTTGTAATCGGAATATGTATGTACGCTCTGTGTACGTGGTGATCATTACCCAATGCATTGCACATTACGTGCCTTACATACTCGGTACACAGACATACGACGTACCCTGCATTTTACACATACTCACATACTTGCATACTTTTGGTACAAATGTGCTTTCATGCTGCGTGACGTCGTCAGTGTATGAGCATTGACTGTCGGAGAACTCCCAGATCTCTTCCCTTATCTCCGAATTTCGGACTTGCCGTTTTTTGCAACTTTTCCCTAAGCGACTACGCCCATTTTATATGTTAAATCATTCTCCCATCAACTCAGTGCTCTCAAGGAATTCTAGTGCCTGTCGTCTACAACAAACTCTCACCCCTTCCTTAACCACTTACTTAAACATAATATTACTTCCGTTCTAAAGCTCTATAGTATTGTGAAACGGAAGTCAAAAACGAGTCTTGCTCACTTCTGGGGCCATTTGATCCCGATTTCTCAAATACTTATTACATCTTCCCCGGATACAAATTATAATACCAGTACTCATGTGTTCGGATCAATTACAGACAATTTACAGTCACAAGTCAAACCTACTACTGGTAAACTTATTGAACTGTGAGATGGTGATGTGATAAAGACCTCTGTTAAACCATCCATCCACAATACTCGTTCACGTATAAGGCTAAGCAAAACTATACACTAACTACGTATACCTTGTTATCAGTGTGCAAAGTTTGATACTGCATCATTTCTTACAGAATATTATATACTCCTGAGAAAGGACCGTGTGTCTGGTCTGCCAGACTGGACTGTGACGTTTGTCTGGCTTTGTTTATTTGTCTCGTCTGGCTTCGTGTGCACTGTTTCTCTGTTACTCCATACAATTCATGCACACAATCTTATTCCCCGTGTCATAATGTTCTGCTGTGTGTTTGCTTTTTCTCACTTTTCTCACACACTACGTACAATAGTTAAAGTCGACCCGTGTGGATTCAACTATAGGCAGTAGCAGACCTTCACACTCCTCCTCCTCCTACTACGAATAAACTAACGAAGCCTTCACTTGACTTCAATTTAGTTGCTTCTTCAAGCAAATGACATTATTACCTTACCCGTCTAATACAACCAGTAAAAGCAACCACTGTTCCTTTGATGTGTGTATATACGTATTCCCAGTTATAGCTTCTATATGAAATTAGCAGATGTCGTCTTCTTGCTATGGGAATTTCCTATATGGCCATCTCCACTGTCGATCTATCTTGTCTCCCCCTGTGCAACTATCTACTCTCCGACGTCTCCGATATCGAATACTCATATTGTTTAATGAAGAGATAGACAGTCTCTCTACCTCAAGACAATCAACCCAAGCCGTGTAAGCATGACTGACTCAGACTCTCACTCACTCACGTAACATTTGTGCATTTACAGTCACTGGCATCGAGAGAGAAGCAGCTAATCGGTGATTTTCTTCTTATCTCTGTAAGTACACACTACACCCTTTATAGGTATTGTATATACCTCCAGAGCCTAGTGGAAATACTATAGTACTAGTAGTTCTACCTTATACAATCGTTTCTACTTTTATCATGTCAGCTCTTTCCCTCTATTCTATATGTATACTTACTCATGCTGCTCTACTTGGAAAGTTATTTTACTCAAGTGTGGCGGAGAGAGAAATGGCAGCAACATCATTTCACAGCATTGTTTGTATTCTCAGTGAGATTACATTGAAAAGAAGCATGGAACAATAATGGCTGCTAAAAGCTTAAATAGTAGTACAATAACTCAGGATAATCAGTCAACCGTTTTTCAGCTTATTTGTTGTTTCTGTATTATATGCACTAGATGTTGGACTTTGTGTTGAGCCCAAGGAAGTCATTGTGTAGAGAACAGCTTAATTTTCATTACGAGTTCCCAAGCTCTGCATAAAAGCCGCAGAGAGTGAAACAGAGAAGGAAAGTTGGGATTCGATCAGAATTTAGGCAACCATTTTGAATCTACAAAATACCCGATTTCGGTCGTTGAAAGGGTTCACTGTTTTGAGCACGCACGCTCAATAATTGGGAGAGAGGAGGAGGTTCTCTCCGGGACTTCGAACTCTCTTATTTTCAGTTGATAATAGTGAGTGTGTGTGGATACGGGCTTATTATGTAAATACAGTGTAGGACTCTGCTGTATGCAAATCTGCAATGATGTGTCTAGGATGATTCCGTGCTTCTCTGCACTATATTGTTCGCGGTCACTCTACTTTGGAGGCGCTTAATTAGCTGTATAGATAAATGCTTGAAATGATACGGTACTTCATTGCTACAGAAATAATTATCACATAATATATAGCATTAAGCATTAAGAACAGTTAGAAGTCAACATGTAGATGTTTATGTTTATGTACATATAATGAAAATATTATTGTACATTGTGTAGGTATGTAAATACACTCGTTTTCAATAATTATTGTTTTCAAGAGTTTTTTTGGGATTCACTTTTGTACCATAAATATTACCCAGGAGCCTGTGTGAAGCGCGTTCGTGCTCTTTATTTAAGAGAAATTCAATAGCTATTGAAATAAATTTTATTGATTGAAACAAGATTTGAAAGTAGTTTACTAACATCAAAGAGTAAGGTTTGGCTAGTTGTATTGTATGCAAAAAAAGGGTTGCTAATATACCTGCATACATCATCATAACAACTTTTCAATTATTGTTTCAATTAGTTTATATGGGGTAAAAGCTTGAATTACAATGGAAGTACACACTGAATTAATTTTCATTATATTCTTATTATAAATATACATAATATATCTACTGTATCTTGTGTCTATTTAGACACAAGTATTTAGTAACTGCACTATTTTGTATCTCACCTGACGGTCAGGTCAGAATTACAGCGTATTGATTGAAAGCAGAAAGAAATGTCAAAATTCCTGTTACGAATAGACATATTCTGTCTTGAATGATGGTTAAGTGTCCTTCGCTTTAATTTGACCAGTAACAGTTTATGGAACGTACACATATTACGTAACGCGGCTGGGGGATAGCGGGGGTCTCACCTTGCGTTACAGGGATTTACTTATAACATTGTGGCTCCGCCCATTTTGCGTGGCATGGGGCAGGGTGGGGGTCCAAAAATTGACAATTTTGCGTTACGTAATATGTGTACGCTCCTTGTCTGTTCACGACGGTTCACACATGTAATGATTGTTTTAACGTAAACTAATGTTGCCTTTCCCATCAATGGATAAAGAGAAAGTGAAAATTATATTCAGAGAATTAACACCACATTTTGTTATATGCATTCGATTTAAGAATACGCATTATAAATTCTAGATACCTGTAAATATTCTGAATAACGTAATATCATTTTGTCATGTAGGCTTGCACCAGTTTCCTCTATAAAAATTCAACTGTGTCAACTTTTAACAACTATCACTTCGTGTTTTCACATTCAAGAACAGAAGAGATTGAGAACATTGAAGATACAAGCCGTAATATTTTCTGACTCACAATCAGTCACAAAACATTGAAGGATATTTTCATTAAAAATCTGTAGTTTACAAATATATAATTTTTATAAAAAATCGCAAATGGGAAAATGTTAGTAACAATCGACTCTTTTGAGACACATCATTGTTGTACATAGTCCGAAACACAAATTTAATAGAAGAATATAATGCAATTATGTAAACACAATCTTAGTGATGTTGGCAATTCGAAAATGCACGACAAATATTCATGAGAATAATGGATCAAAGTAAAAGCAATTTTAAACGTCAACGGAAGCACAATATCACATATAATATGTGTGAAACACAAGCTTCGATATTCTGTCCAAAATCTCCTTTCCGTTTTCGATTTCTAAATTTGTTTAATTAGTGGGTACCACGAATCTTCAATCACATTTTAATTTATAGAATTATTTGTCATTTTCCAAAAAGCTCAACTATCCTATATGAAGAACTTTGTTATTTCCTGCCACAACTATACAGTCTACATTGAATTATTTCATTGTAATATTTAAGCTTACAACTTCCACATGATATTTGAGTTAATGAGAATTAAATACGTTGGCAGATTGTAAACTTTATTTATGTCTGCGTTGTTTTCACCGCAGAGGATTTGGTAGGGGAGGGAGTAGTTCTCTACGAGGTTACTTAATTAAAATTAGAAATTCCATATAAATTGGTATTTGCACCTAATTAAATAAGCATTCTTTACTATAGCATAATTTTCAATATTATCACAATTCCTTAAAGTTATTCAAAATTATGTAGGACTTACGTACATGGCACTTATTTATCTTCTGATCTTCCATACATCATGTGAAATAAAACACTCCAAATTTAGTGATTCCGACTAATTGAAAAGCAAGTGGTAAAAGAAACTTTCTCCTATTAAAAGAAGTTTAATCCTTTTTTTAGTAAGTAGTAAGATAAATATTGCAAAACCGGTGCATGAGCTAAAATAACTGTCGATTTTTTAATGTTCAAGCCAATTTACAAAATTGCAATTAAAAATCGTAAGCGCAAGAACAATGGGAGAATCTGAAACCTTGTGCCACTAACTGTACGTGTCTACCAGCAGTTCTTTTTTTATTTTGATAGGTTATATATATATTATAATTTATAATTTCTATTTATTTTGGTCAAGTTATACATGAACGGCTACTGGAAAAAAATTAATGAGTACTTTTTGAACGAATTTTTCTCTCCAAAACTAGAAAAAATACCAAAAATATGTGATTTTGATATTAGGAATTGTAGCTCTAAAAGCTCTAATAATTCTACAAAATTTGCACTTTTAGTGCACTAATAATTCTTTTTGAAACTTAATGCAACTCCAAACGATGATTGTTAACGAATTCACTTCAAACTTTCACTTTACATTTTATTTACATAACATAACGTTTATATTCATTACAATGAGTTCTAATCATTCATATCATGGTGATACTTACAACATCATTTCGTCCATAATTTTTCGAAAATAAGTATTTAATGCTCTGTGCCACAATAATTTTTCTAGAATGCCTACAGATAGACAGAGATTAAAGTAGATTTGTGAAAATTATGATGATACCTTTCGGTTTTGGTTCAACTACAACAAATATATATATATATTTATATGTAGTACGTACATATAAGTACACCGCGTCATATTGTGATTGAATGGTGGAGAAATTAATTTCATACAACAGCCACGTGCAAAATATTAGGAGAACGCATCAAAGGATATTAATCTTTAATTTGAATCCACTTTGGTAGGACAGATTCCGCCCGTAGTAATTTGTAAATATGGCTAGCGTTGCATAACGAAATTTAAACTTTAAATTACAATAAATAATTTTTCCCTCATTAGCCTTGAGCTCGTGCTGCCCTGCTGTCAGTTTCAAAATATACTACACATGATGGACTGCATAAATATAGACCAGTAAATGGACTGTGTATATATAGACCCGTAATTGTATGAGCCTGTACTCGAACTTATTTTTGCATCCCCTTTCACACAATCGCTACCGTACTGCACAACTTTACACACAATTACGAATCGATGCCATATCTTCCACACAACGCGTTTTTAGTGTGGAAAGCATTAGACCGTATTTTTAGATGTTTAGGAAGCACAATATTTTCCTTTTCTCATTTTTTTAATAGCAGTCCGGTTTCAGTAGACCTGTTAAACGTAATGTATAATCGCCATCCAATTTGCACATGTGTTCGACAATCATGCTTGCATATATGCTGATACGGCCAGACTCTACTTTTTGCGTCTGACTGTATTGTAGACTCTTGAATGTCAATTTACTTATTATTTACAAATTACATTCGAATTGTGAACTAGTTAGATCACATTAGTTAGATACCTTTGTTGCTTTTATACTTACTATGATAGTACTTACTATTTTGTGCTACATTCTCTAGGAGAAGGATACCCATAGCGCCACGTAGGTATACACAAATGATTAAGTCAACACAGATACAAGTCTTACATTTCATTACATATAAAAAAGTGCGATCATACTGGCGTGAAGCGTAGTAAAATGTAATGCTTTTTGCGATGGACGCATGGCAATTGAACGCATCGTCTACTGAAATCAACGCAATCAAGCTGACACTCACTCACACGGTTACTGAATGTGTATGTTAGTACAGCCATAAAATCTAAAGAACGAATCAAGAGTTACAAGTTAGAGTAGTTTTCTTATCTTTTCTTAAAAAGGATGTTAAAAATAAAATTTTATGATTTTTTCCAGGATATCTGTCGAGCGGTGGTTCATCGGATTGGTTGGTCGCAGATGACTGTGAGAGAATCCGACCAATGTTGATGCAGTGGGAGTGAAAATTCAACGTACACACTCAACCGTGCATTCGTTTGGCTCTCTACTCCTTCAAAAGTATTTCGGTGAACTCTTTCTATAGCTCAGGGATCTACGCTCACCACCGTTCTCGGTTTCTTTTTACATAATATTACTTAAGTACAAGTCTGTGGAATTTCAACCTATTTTGTAACATGTGTGCGTAATGTATGTATTTATAATCGACGTTTTATAAATAAGACGGAAAGCTGTTGTTTACCATATGTACGTGTGAAGAAAAATTCTCTTATCTCACTTTCGCAAAAGCGATTTTCAGCGTTTCAGTGTTAGCATGTTACTTTTTAATTATGCGATGTTTCATTGATAGAGAACTACATACTTTCATCAAGAGGTCATGAAATTTGAGTACTATTGCGTAGATGTAGTTTAACCTACTGTGTAACTTTCTTTAAAGAAAGTTACACAATTTCTTTTTCGACTTATAAGCGTCAACTTATAAATTACTTATAAAAAGATTTATTTATTCTTCTCACTTCAGAAAAATTGTGAAGAAACCAACCAAAGTTGGAATGGTACAAGTAGTCTTAATCCAATAATTGTAGATAATCGAAATGTACATACTACCGATAATCACTTTCATAACTTTAGATCGTCATATTGAAAGTGTCTCTACCCTACTGGTTGTGATGACCATATAATTATGAAAAACTGAATAAACTTATATTCCATTGAAAAATTTGTGAGCTTACTTTGTGTGCTTTCTTATGTGTGCTTTTCAAAAACTATTTGTGTTGAAATAAACTGACGTGTGAGCCACAACTTGGCAAACACATTAGTATCATCTGCTAGACTCAAAACTACTCGCAAATACACGTAATACAGTACAGAAAGTGTTCATATGATTCCTTGAAAAACGTTAAAAGTTCAAATGAATATCCTATGGTCATAAAAGCATCTAATGGCTATTCTGAGTGCAAACGAAAGCCAATGAAAAACAAACAATATTTCCAAGTATATTTCCAAATTAATCAATGAGTATGTCGTAAATGCGTAAATGTAAAAACATATCCAACCGCGCATTCGTGCTTTGATTCTTCTCTTTTCTAGCAATAATTTTTTTAAAATCTGTTTTCACGCTGAGTAAGCATTATAAATTTTCCATATAGTACAATATATGTAGTATATATGTACGTAGTTTCGAACTCGAACTAATCAATATAGTACATAGGACTACAAGTGCAATTCATGCAGTCGCAACCGCAGAATTCTGGGCAATTCTTATTCTTTCGCATAATTTTCATTGTAGTTATCAATTTTCTTAGGAATTAAGAATGCCATTGTTTGCTACGGAGATTCAGCAAATTGTTTTTTCAGTTAAAGAAACGGCTCTTGTGTGCGAAAGCCCACTCTGTAACTTAATATCTAGTCTTAGTCATTATTAAATGTGTCACAAAACTGTATGTAGCCATTCTAGCCATGCGTGTTGTAACCGAAAAATATTAAATCTCAACTATCAATGTGCCGCGGTATTTAATGGCGGTCATGTCATTTTCGACACATTCATCCCTCCTTCTTTCTATTCTGATGGTAAATGCAAAGTTGATCAAATGTAGGATATTGAAATAAAAAGATAAATGGGAATGTGAGGGCGCACATTAACATGGGTTGTCGCCGACAACCCATGCTGTCGATTTGTCTCAAAGAGTGGTACATAGTTTTGGAAGAGTAATTCTTTGAAAGAGAAAGTGATACGCTGTGTAATCATAATTTGGATTAAACGTATGCCACAGTGAAGCAAAAGTGTGGACACAATAAACTCTTTACACATTCTATTACGAGTCAAATCAGAAGTGTAAATGTTTTTGAAGAGATATTTAGTAAATCAATTTACACCTATGTATGACTTCCTTGCACATTTATTGTTAGATTATAAACGACATTATTATACCCTCTCATACAATTAGATAGTATTTGTAGTTGCATAAAATAAACGTGAATCGTTTAGGACACTTGGTTAATGGTGAATTTTATTGGTGAAAGATCTGTAATTCATTAACAAAACATTATGTATTAGATGTAACATTTTGTTATTCGGACGCATAGTTTGTCAATTCATTCAAAACCAAAGCAAATGTAATATGCATAATAATAATTTGGTTTTATTAGCATAGTTAATATTTAGTATTAACTTAATACCTGCGAAGTCAAAATGAAATTAGATTACCATATTTCTTTGGAGACTATCAATGTGTTCTTTGTTTCTTTGTGATACTGCCAATTTTAATACAAAAATCGTACAATTGTAAGTGAACCTCATCCTATCAAATATATGTAAATATATTAGATATGTAGATGTCTATGATGTAAATATATACTTTAATTCAATGAAAAAAATGAAATTCTACAAGGATCTCTTGAAGAAAATGGTACACGTGAAGATATTTATAACTTATGTCTACAGGTATAGAATAGGTATAAAATGATTACATTTTTCTCCCAAGTGGTGAGCTTTATGTTTGAAATGTCAATCTGAATTTACTTCCACACATTTTCAATAGTTAGTAAAGACTTTTAGTGGGGTGTTAAAAAATTTCAATAAGGACAAACTTATTTAGATGAATTTGTTGTAGAATAATCTAATATGCAATTATCACCTAATTATATGTATACTATTTGAAGACTGAAAAATGTTCCTTGCTGGAAGTGTTTTATAAGATACCTAGTGTTATATGTATAGTGTTTTTATAACTCTTCATGAAAAGACTATAGACTCATTAATCGCACAACGGAAAGA
>JABASC010001150.1:0-26582 GCA_019776185.1 Plutomurus gul | reverse complement strand
TCTCTAAATACATTTTGTAATTTATTTTGTCGATTCTTCCGCATTCCCTGCTTCCCAATATCGTCATGTCAATAATTACCTTGCAGAACTATACATATACTTACAAGTATATAGTGTACTGTAGTATATTACCTTGTAATGCATATTTATGTACTAGTGGAAATTGTATTTTCTCTGCTTTCTCCATAGCATTTCACTTATTTCAAAGTAAATTGGGGCTTTTATTGCTTTGCATGACAATACTTGAGTGTCTTTAATTAAACGCTATGTTACAAAACAGCTGAATCCTTGCTTAGTAGGATGAAGGTGTTGAGCTAATATGCACAGTTTTGGTATTAGAATGCACAGCTCTAAATTTAATATACAAAAGACAATAGGTTAGCGCATTTTGCGCAGCCCGCCCACTATCTGTGCACGTACACAGAAAAGAATCATATTTTTTTGCTCAGTAATTTGATTGCTGTCTGCAGTCTCCGCATATTCCGTGTTTTCAACTTGGTAGTGAAAATTAAAACGTAAAAATTATGACACATCCACCAGTGCTACCAGTTGTAGCAATATACCACATGCATATGTATTGACTTCAGTTTTTAGCACAACAACAACAGGCACTACACTTGAACATTGCAAATTGTGTTTCGTCTCTCTTTAAGTCGAATCGGCACAAAGGAGATGGAGAGTTCAAAAATTAAGCCATAAAGGGAAGTCACGCTTGGAAGGAGAAAGCAGTATAAAACACCACAAAGCCCTTCCAAATTCATTTCAAGATTTTACTAGTTTTTTTTTTACTTCCAACGTCGACGGGATATTTAAGTAAACACACTATACTATACGATATACATCTAGGTAAACAGCTATATTGCACTTAAGTACGCCTACAACATCAAGTAGTTAAAAGGTTCTTTATTTAGATTGTTGTCCATCCACAAGCAGTAGTAGACATCCGAGCAAAACATAATTCCCTATATACATACTAGATTTTGCTCCAGATTCTACCATTTTGTGACACATAAAGGTTGTGGTGTTGTCCGCACTGTAAGTTTGCAGAACCCATTAAGCCTTTCCATTTTCTGGAGATGGTGTTTAAAAGTAAAAGAGCTTATTACAATATCCATCGCGACTTTCGGTTGGTGATGGGCTCTGCTGCGCTATATTATACTGTACCACTAAACATGCATGTGTTGTCTGGTGCAATAACATGGAATTACATCAGCGTTTTCATTTATAACGACCATATTTACTCCTTCTGTTGAGTGTATGATTTTCGTATATTGTGAGCACGGTAAATCCTTCTTTCCAGCAGCACTTACTACACTATATCAGTGTACGTGCATTTATAATGTCTACTCTGCATATACTTTCTATTGTCTTTGCCAACTCAACAAATTGTTTCGCCGCCATAAACAGCTACAACAGTCACCAAGTATTTTTATGTCCTTATTTTTCTTTCTCCGCATGCCTACATATTACTTATTAGGAAAATAAATCTAAACGTTTTACACGCGTCTGAATATGAATCACCAACAAGAGACTACGTATTCTTCTCAGAAGTTTTTGCAAAAGATGGACTGAAAGGCTTAAACGGAAGGTGTAGCAAAAAAATGCTCCAAAAGCATGAATAAGGTTTTATATGGTTGAAGGTTTGGGGAATTTTTTGTGAGTCATAGTGACATAATATTACAGTGGCTGGTGGTGGTGGCTCTCGGATGCTGAGTGCAGGACAATAGTTATATATGTGAGTGCGTAAGAGTCGCTAAGCGAGTGGTAGTCGTGAGATGAGTTGAGCCCGATGATAATGGGCAAATAGTTTGAACAGTATCCAAGAAACCAAGCTTCTCTTTAAAACCTATCGATTTGTCAAATTGCTTCGTTTGTTTGGCATTGCTCGAGCCAAATAGAATGCAATGCTTGGCGAGAGACATTCTATTGAATTCTGACTGACTGGACCCCTATGTAAAAAAAAGAACTTACCCGTGTGCACTACACACAGAGACAGTGGCTGAGAGAGCAGTTCATTCTTCACGTTTCGCTCATTGTCAGTTCGGTTCACTTTAAATAGGATGTGGTGATGGAGAGGCTTCCTTCCTTTCTTTTCCTTTCGGTGGTCTGGTTAGCCCCTATACTTACGTTCTCACACTGCACCACGCACACACACACACAAAAGTCAGCAAGCTCGACTCTTCACCTTCTTCCACTATATATTATACCCTGTACTACAGGGCAGAGTCAGAGCAAGAGCAGAAATTCTGACGTTACAATGCATTAGAAGTAAGGACGCGCCACTAGAAAACAGTGCGCCACAAATGGAGAAAGCACATCTAAAGATCAGATCTACTACAGATGTGGCGGAGAACAAAAGGGAGAGCTGGCGAGTGAATAACCGTATGTAAGCTAGTAGGCAGTTAGCATTAGGCAGTAGCTTATAGACGGGCCTAATAATATGTGCATATATCTGTCGAGTGGAGTAGAGAAATTGAGTAGCAGTAGAAGCAACCAATAAACGCTACATGGTTTCTTGTTCCACGCTACATTACTTTCTCCACAGATCGAAGAAATAAAATTCTAATAAAAGTGCCCAAATAGTAACCAATATTTTTTGCCCAACACTGTTTTCATTATTTAGGAAACTGTCGGAGAACTTTCTAAGCCCTTCTAATGCTAATGAAAGTGTATATGGACCCTGTAGTACTTTTTGACGCACTTACAGAAAACAATTCTTGCCAGAGTAATTTGAATTGACTTTATGTACTACGTCTTGTACAGAATCTACGCGTAGAAGCTTTTACCCCCACTCATAGATTAACATCTAATGTAAGCCAGCTATTGAATTGCGTAGTCATGCTTTGTCAATGTAACTTGTACAGTTTTCGCTCCGCCGGTAAAGCGAACACATAGAGAAACTAAGTTCGATTACTGATGGCTCATGAAATTTATCTTCCGAGCTGATACTCCGGCAGGCAGACTTCATCTTCCATTGTGTAAAGGCGAGTAGGTTTCACTGTTATGTGCTATGTAGTATTTATAATATTCCCTGGTATCGTCATCTTCTTGGATTACTTGTAAGATTGTGATGAAAGGTTCTTTGATGATATTCGTATAAAAATAAAGTTTTTATGCATACGCCCGTATTTGGTATCCTTATTGATTACATCGTGTGTACCCCCCAACAGGCTGGTACCACCAACCAACGGAACACTGAGCAATCATGACACGAATACATTGTACACAGATTTATTTTCATAGAAACAACGATAAAAACTGTAATAAATGTAAACCGAGTGCGTTGCTAAAATCTTTATTATCAAACGGCTCCTACATTGAATATATTAGAATATTAAGACACAGCTACAGTCGACATATTCATTAATGTAATGCGTGCTAAACAGTAAAGTAAGTAAAAAGCGGGAGAAAGCCAATAAACACAGCTGGTTCTGCGTTGTACTTAGTTTGCGAAAGATAATGGACTAGTCACATTTGATCTAGTGTACAACTCGCCTAAGATTACAGTTGAAAATCTTCCAAGTAATCCACAAAATAGGAATTCTATAGCGAAGCTCATTGGAGTCATTGCCACCATCAAGGCTGTAAATAAATGGCCATCGTATGGATATCATTGGTGAAGGTATAGCAAAAACACTGACGATATAATTACTACTGGCTTGTTGGAAGGACAAGAGGAACAAAATCGAATAGAGCACAAGTGAGCCGTACTGTACACACACAGTGACTCTGGTCTGCCCCACGGAATGAGTATCCGTTTGGACGGGAAACAAACTTGAATCGGCTCTGACTGCACAGCAGATGCTCTTTAGGGAAAACGAAGAGGTTCTGTAAGTAATAGCACTTATTAGCGGATACTACTACAACGACATTGCATTAGTGGCTCACACACAGACACTTGTATGTTCATTTATAGTACGCTCACATTAATATAAATAAATCCTTTGTAAGCAAACTGACTCGAGTGGACTATTAATATAATTTATATTGTATCCAAGCATTCATCTGGCTGGCACTTGCTGCTGGAGAATGTTATTGTGTAAGAAAATACTACTTTGTATACTACAATCCCTTCTTGATTGTTGAGGTGAAGTTGAGAAATAATTTAATCCGCAATATACTCCTTCCTTCCTTCTTCCTATTCTGCCTCCCTATTTAGTACAATGTCTTTGTTTTGATGCGATGGGAGGAAATCGACGTAAATGAGGATGTAAAAGCATTTCTGCTCAATGTATGTAGGGATAATGTAATCCAGTTGAGTTGAGAGAGGGAGTCGGAGCAAGATGGAAGGAGAACTCACTGCCTGTCTTTCATTTCTTACAGTGAAAGCATACACACAATAATACGGGTATACTTTCTCTAACACTTTCTTTTCTTTCACTTCCAGACCTTCTTATGTATGTACTATACTGCTTATAGTGTGCGTTGAACAATGTGTATATGGCGCTCCATCCGACCATCCATTGGATTGTCAAACCGTCATGTCATGATGTGCGTAGTGTGTGTGTGTGTGTACCACTAGATTTTATTGGCAGGAAGCTATTCATGCGTAGCTGCAAATTGGTATAGCTTGTTTCGAATCGGATTATAATTAGCCACCATCTCCCCGAAGTAATGACATGAGGATGATGCGCTCCTTTGGCTGGAAGGAGGGCTGACGATCTCAAACTTGATTGCGTCCCTCTAATGAAGTTCCCAATGCTTTTAGTCAGCTCAACTATTTAAGAATTCTCGCTTCTAATTGGTGATACAGCAGTGTGAAATTAAATTACTTCCTAAGTACTCGTGGTCTTAGTATTTCCTATATATTTCTTGTGTACTATGACTACAGACATTAGACTGGTGTTCCTTCTACAAATGTAAGATATGCTTTCTTCTGCACGCGCTTTATGCATTATGTATACGCATCTCTCAGTGTGTTTGTGACTGTTTAGAAATGCATGAAGTAAAATTAGCAATGCAAATTGATCGCCATATTTAGTATGATGAAGCTCCCAAAGCTACTACTGAATGCATGTAGTGCTGGTTGGAATGTAAGGGCTAATTGTTTTTTGAATTTCTCTTTATTAATATTCAATAATTGCCACTACATAAATTGCTTCAATGAATACGGTGTACACATATATATCCATTAAGAACTGAATCGTTATTATCTCTGAATGATGTCTACCTGTATAGTATGTGTTTATTGTATTGCATTCATTACCTAATAACACAATTAATTAGTACATGATAATAATGATAATAATAATAGACAATTCGTTTACATATATTACTACTCACTAACGATAGTATTGTGTATTAGGTATGTATGTATGCATGTTTTACGTAGTAATAACATTTCATTGATTACAACTATGGATTGTAATAATTATTAATATTAGTATTACGAACAAAGCCAGTCTCGAAAATATTCTCTTATATTGTATCGTATTATGTATGCAATATGTATGTAGTATAGTAGTAGTACATTATGTATTCACATTTGCTCATCGTTAATCGTTAATTCAATTTATATAGTACATAATACTATAACCACGTACCCGCTCGCACTTATACACCTAATCACGAATTCTTGCTTTTTAAATCTTTCCTTGTAGTTTAGTAGTGTCTATACATATTATTATATATTGATAAACCGTACAAGTTTATAGGGAGTAACGCATTCGTTTTTTCCAGTACAATTAAATACAAATACACCTATTTTGAGGTACTTACAAATAGTTGCACAATCAATCATGTATAGGTGAATCCAGTCGTATCATTCTTCCCTTTCTCTTTTTCTCATCACTTTCACTTAACGAATCAGTAACTTTTACTTTTCTGTCACTTTTTAGTTTTTAGTATTCCACGTTGCCCAATTGTCCATTTCTTCAACCCAGCAGTGATGGTCATCCCATTCCGAAATATGAAATAACATCTGTCTCTATCTATTATTTAGTAATAATCATAAATATAACTTAAAAAAGCTACGAACATTTCATAGAAAGATCACGTGACACAATTAGCACTCTTTCAAATATACATACATTCATACATCATTTTTGTGATTACCAACTAACTACCTTGATAGAATATACAAATAAATCATTATATGAGAACAAAAAACAATTTATAATGATGCGTACCACTAAAAACAGTCTAGTTTTATCATTATTACAATAGACTTCTTGATTAGCTGGAATTACTGTCTACTCTAGCTCATCTCTTGTTTTGAAGCTGTGTGTACACCATTAAATGGCAATTTAATTATTTTTAACCACGAGTACTCAACGTTTACACCCACCGATTGTTAGTTTTTCATAGCTACATATGTATAGTCAAAACAGTAGTACTGCTACTGTTATAGTGCTATAGAGTACAGAGACGACGAATCTGATGCAATCATAAATACCTAATTTTGGTGGATATAGAAAATCCGTGTAAGCACATTACTAGTATTTTAAGTGTATGTACTCGTTTATATTTACAATGTGTATTTACAATAATTAACAAAATAAAGGACGCGATACGATCATAACTGTAAAAATTAATGTGTGCAATTAATTACAATTAAAATCACACTAGTAATTCATCATTACCATCAGTAATAATCAGTAATGAGTTATACATCAGAATAAAAATGATATTTTTAGCATACGCCACACATTTCCATCAGAGTGCTGATTTAAACTATGATTTAATGAATGTGCACTTTACAGCAATAAACTCAAACATGTGTGCAGAAATTCAAAAATGAAACGTTTGAATTTTCTTCTTGTGTTTTGTTTTTCGCGATTTATTTGACTTTCACAGTACGATCATTTGCTAAAGGATGTATGACGGTAATACATATATTCTACGTTAAAAGGGTAATCGAATTTTTCTTTTGAATACACAAATTCATGAACAACTGTACAGACCATAAACGAACCATAAAAGGAAATCGAAAATTGTATTTGAATTGTAAATAGTAATTAGCCCAATCAAAAATCCCTTTGTGTAACGCTCGTTAAATTGAATTGTTTCCTTTTTCAACGAACCACTGAAAATGATAAGTGGTTTCGTTGCTGTTTAGTTCTCAAAGAGAAACAGTCTGGTTTTGGGAACTACACAGAAAGCTTTGAGTCGGAGGAGGAAGTGGTTTGAGGAGAGAGAATTCGAGGATAGAGGGGTATGATCTCCAACACACACAAGGTATATAGTATAGTAGTAGTGTATAAAATGATTCAAACTGAAAAACTGCAATCACAGGTACTTTGACCTTTTTTTGCAACTTGTTCAACCCTTTTATATAAAATTGGCAGTATCGTTTTTCACTACTAAGGGATTAGTACTGTACTACTACTACATATCCAACTATTGGTACTTGGCTATATTATATTCTATTATATCGATAGACAGGTGGGCATTTATCTGAAAGTTTAATGTTCTTTTTTCGTGTAACTACTAACTCCATAGAGCAGCGTTGTTTGCATGTGTCAGCATGCACATACCTGATTTCTCGGGTTAAAGGACTACATACGCACTCACGGTGTGTAGTACTGTGGGTATAGTAGGTAGAGATTTAGAGAGAAGTCCGTTGGCAATCTAATTAACGGGGGCAGTCTGGTGTTGTGGTTGCATTGGAAATGTTTGTGGAGACTGCGTTTGAAGTTCTAACGAGATAAATGAAGGAAAGTCTGCCCATTAGTATTAGCGTTCTCCACATGAGTAAGTAATAATTTTAATTTAATTGGTGGTACTCGTATCGTCGGTGTACTGTACTGACTGTACTGCTGGCTCTCTCCCTCTGTGTGTGTCTCATTTGAAAATGAGCTCCAGAACTCCAACCGACCCCAATCTAATATTTCTATCTTAATTGACGAACTGTTGTTCACGACTGCGTGATTTTGATTTTATTCTGACTTTAATTGATTAGATATCTCTCATGGTAGCCGTATAGTTTGTCTATGAAATGCTGTGCATGTCCATCTTATACTCTATGAACGTATTGTGCATTATACGCTTTGGTAAGATCAATAGAATAACGATGGCAGCTCAAGGTTGCCACTTGAAACGGTCTATCGTTTCACTTTACTATGTGTGTAAATGTGCTGAAAAAGCCATCGATGAATAAATAACTTTGTGGCACCGACTGCACTTTCCATGGGATGACATTCACACGAAGCATCGTCAAGAAAAACAAACGAAAGAAAAGCTTTTGGAGCTGAACAAAGAAAACCACTCTGGCTGGCCCGCCTTGTCTCTCTAGCACTTGAATGCCAAATTACTGAGTATAGGTAATTACATTAGTGTTGTTGAATGTTTTGACTGTGTGTGTGTGTCCATTGTACTGTGCACTATATAGCCTTTGTCCTAGCTACATATACAACAGAGATAGAAATAAGTGGCATTTACTACTTATAAATAGTTTGGTTCTTTTCATGGTTTTACCTTGGCAGGTGGATGTTTAAACACGTAGGTAGGTAGCCATAGGTGTTAGAGATAATAACGTGGTGTATTAAAAACTGCGTGGTACACTATACTATGTACGTATGTTATAATATTTCGTATCCTTATTAATTACGAGCCTAAATATCGACTTGTTATGCTCTAGGGTTTTTCCTCCGTGCAGTATGTTCTAATGGTTCATTTATTTATCTATCACCTTGACCAGTAACAATAGCATGCAGCAGTACTTACTCTGCCCAGTAATCATTATTATTACAGTGTCATCACCATATGGTCGATGTAACAAGCGTTGTGTGCGACGCTGCACCCGATGCTTCTTCAAACAAAATGACAAAAGTTGTGATGGGGTGACAAATTTACTTTTCTCTTCCAATACTTACCCGAGAATTTGTTTACTTAATGATTCTCCCAGTCTGTGTATTTTGCATTGTAACAAAAAAGCTTAAAAGATCCTTACTTTTACCAAGCACATAATATCTAATATTGTAAGAGTAATGTTAAGAAAATACATTTTCATTTTGAAACCGTCTGCATTATCTACTATTTAATTAGACGAACCCATCTTCAACCGTTTGCTGACTAAAATTCTGTAAGCATATCCAATCAAAATGCTATTAGCTGTTCCTACATGGCTGGTAGTTTATTTAGTGTATAATTTCCCTAATTTCGAGCCAAACAAAAGACTGTGATAAGAGATCTCTGGTGGATGGTCCCTAATGGATGCATAAAAGATTGATGGTGAGTAACATGGTCCTGTTGACTAAACACACATTAGAGAGTGGGAAGCTAATAGTTTTTCTCAGAATAACCGGATAATCTGTGGTATCATCAAAAGGCCAGGGTGCATTAGCGAGGTAGGTATCCGTAATTATGATGGATGTTTAATTTCTCGTATTTTTATCGACGGAAGATCCATTGCTGATCGACGTATCTACGACAGCTGAGTAAATATTTTACTAAATTGATTTTGTTTGAACTAGAAAGCTTTCACGTTTAATATCAGAGATGTATCATAGGAGTCTATTTTAGAGGTAGATATTATATAGTTGGCTTGGTTCTTATCGCGAGGAAGTTATATTTAATTAATTTAGATTTTAGACAGTGACTGAGGACAACCCGAATGTACACAAAGTAGGAAGTGAAGAACTGACTGTATACATAGACCCTGCAATAATGGCGGTGATGGTGGCAGTGGAAAAAGTTACGAGGCTTTGACTACTTTTCGTGTGAATACAAGTGACGTGTTGTACAAATAAAAAACGGAGGCAGGAAGGAGACGTGACAGCAATGATTTAATTTTAGTTCAGATAACAATGAGCTAACTTACTCCTATAGGGAAGAACTAACTTAATAAAAGACGTAATCTTCACAGTCCCACTAGATTAGGGTGTATTCTGTGATGGCAGAGGAGACAAAAGAAGTATATATACACATACCTAGTAGGTTTAAGCGGCACTATTCGAAATCTGAGAATTTCATTAATAAAGATTGTTTTGTTCTCGGCACGTTGTCTGGCTCGACAATTTTCTGTTTGTTCACACACAACACAAGACTCCGTTTAATATTTAGGTACGTAGCACGACGACGGTCGTAGTCGGAGTATACTATAAGCTTGGAAGAGTTTTGCTGGCTGACATGAAATTATTTGATTGAACAAATGCCTAACGTGGCTAAGTCAAGTCAGCTAATTTATCATACCGTATAGGTAAAGAAAGGAAACACACCGTAAACCATCTCTGAAAGAGTGGCTTACAAAAAGAGAGAGAGAGGAACTGTAGCTGCATACGTGGGGTATGCAACTCCAATGAAAATTCATGATTAGGTGGAGCTGTACAACATTCCTTTCAGGTGTGGCCCTGTAATTTAATATACCTTTGCTTGACTTTAGCCCTTTATTTTCCAATTCAAAATGTTTTCATACATATTAAGTGCCTTTAATTTGTGCGTGCCTATTATCTGTGTGCACTATTCCCAATGTAAATATATTCTTGGCTGTGTAGAGTGTATATTTTAAAGGTAGCTGCTAAAAGAATCAACATCTTCTATCTCACATATGAACATATATAGCATTATTTTAACATGGAAGGAACAGAATCCAGGACTGAACTCTACTTGTGATTTCTATGCTGACACTTCAATCCAAGTTATATCTGCCAGACGCCTTCACGTGACTCGGTAAACTTATTACAGCAGTTATGTATGTAGTACCTACTATTAATTTAAATTTAAAACAACAAAAGCTGGAACCAGTTCTATATGTGGTTTAGATTTCTTATGCTGTTCGGTTGCTCCTAATGCCCTCCTTTTTTACAGACGGACGAGATGAATAGACCAGCTATTTCTTTCTAAAACGTTTTTCAACCTCTACACATCCAATATCAGCACATTCTCTGGTGCACAAAGAACATTAGCTTGATCTTGATATCACTTTATAAAATCCAGACAAGCAGAGATAGAATGGACTGTGAAGATTACAACTTCATTTTGTAATAGTCATCAGACCATAAGTGGTGTGATGACGATGAACACTCAGTCTACATACAAATGTAATGGGCCCTGTCTACTGTCTACTACCATTCTGTTAGTTGACAGGACAGTAACAAAATGCTTGGAACCGAGTCATTTTTTCCCCAGTCGGTTTCCCTTTTCAGACTGAAATTAAGTACTTTTAGTGGAATTACGGCCATTTCTCAGAAGACAGTATCAAGGTAACTCCGTTTTCTGTGTGCAAGATTAATTTACAAGTTTTCTTTTCATCCGTCATCACAATAAACGCTAATGATAGAGACGATTTCCAGAATACGACGCAAATTAATAAACAACCAGTAATATAATTATATACAGAAGATGCCTATTGTTACTTATCAGGTTGTACTCTCTGCAGATGGATTATAAGATCCACCCAGCTGTCTTCTCTGTCTGCATGAATGTTTTGTGCAATGTGTTACGATACGAATGTAATCCAGTATTTGCAAATGGTGATAGCTGGTGTCGTGTTTGTGTTAGTTCGTGGAATCATAATAGTTTTACTTGCCATTATTTTTCGCTTGATTCCTTGCCTACTTACTTGCCTTTCTGCTTCGTAGACATTAACACTTATTGATGATAGTACACAATTTGCTGTTTGCAACGGTCATAAATAAAGTGGTGGGCCCTCCGCTCAACTTTAAACAAAACACTACCACGTCACTCACAACACACAGCATTGGTAGTGTGTATGGGAAAGCTTAAAGTTGGATAATGTGAATACAAGCAACAATGAAGAATAATGAAAGAATAGAGAAAACAACACAAAGCAACTACTATTTACCATTCCGTGTTCATTGTTTACATTTGTGTGACGAAACTTGACAGAATGATCATAGCCTTTCGTTTCTCTAAGGAAGCCGCGCAGTGGGTCTAGAGTCGTCATTGTAATTATTCATTTTCATTGTTTTTAAATACCGCCTCATCTCCCTTATAGTTTATAGCCTTCTGGCTAATGAATACATGAAAACGAAGCAACTAACGCGCTGTCAAGCCTTGCTCATTTACTGCACGGTTTCCTCTTTATAAGCACGACTGCCTTGCCCTGCTGCTACTATGTATTGAATTCATAGTAGTATGTACGAATACATCCGTGTTACATAAATGTTTCCCACACATTTACGTTACCCCCACGTTTCTTTGCATCCATCCCTCATTAAAATGTCACTCTTAATAATAAACTTTAGTAGAGCGGAGAGAGTGTATTCTCTGTATGAACTGCATTAAATACCCGATACAGCAAGTGTACTTGCTGATTTGTAAAAGTTCTGTGGTTTATGAATCTATTGCTTATGAATAACAAGCAGCACGATTCGCCATGTAGTACAGATTGGCTAACTAAAATAGTGTTAAAGTAGTGGAACAAACTATGTGCAAATATTGTGCTACGTGGTACCTTATGTATGGCTGCAGTTCAGAAAATGTATTTATTATACATAGTGACCTAATATGTACACTCCGTAGTTCTCACAAAACAACCAAGTGCAAAGCACGGCTTTATTTGACGAAACTAACCATCCTCTCTGCAAAACTTCACAAGTGAATGTTGCATTTCATTACCTGTGTTTGTTATTGTAGCATTACTAAATGTACTTCAGAGACTAAACATCAAAGCTCGGCTTTATTTGACGAAACTAACCATCCTCTCTGCAAAACTTCACAAGTGAATGTTGCATTTCATTACCTGTGTTTGTTATTGTAGCATTACTAAATGTACTTCAGAGACTAAACATTAGACTACATGTAGAAGTAGTGCAGTCTACACAGATAATAAAATTCACCAACGTAGGAATATATAAATTTGTAAACCAAAGGCCGAAGACTTCAGTTTGTGTATTCTAAATAAAGAAAGGAACACGCGTATGCTCCAGCTACATACCTAAGAATGATCGGAAAGATTCGCTGCTTTGCATTCCTTTAAAGGATAGATCATGTGAAGAAAACATTCGAGCACAAGTTGCATTCACCTTTGCGTACTTAAAGAATTACAAACCAACATTCCTCACGTGTTGTACTATGGTCACCTCTAATACGTTATACCATAAGGCGGGTAGTACTACAAGTATAGCCGTATAATGCACTGAGTCTTTGTTATTTTACACTACATCTGCAATATTTTGTATAACATTACTTCTCAATCTTCCGAATTCTTCAAAGACAGATTACCAACACGTCAGCAGCATATCGAGCAAAAAGTGTAATTTTTAATGTGAGTGAATTGAGGTTGACTGGCAAGGAAAAATTGACGTTGATTGACTTGAGTGAATGACACTGGCAGAAATGAGTTTCAGATGCATGTAGCCGTACCCTACAATTTAGTATTACAGGCGTTATACTAATCTGTGTACCTAAACACGTACACCCTTGTACCACTATGCAGGAGGATAGAGACAGTTGAATTCTCGATGCATAATATCTGCTCTTAATCGTAAAGAATAAAAAAAAACTGGAGCTCCTCCAAAAACTACTAACTAACTAACTAAATACCGATACAAAGATATATGCAATGGAATGGTACAGGAAGTTCAAGTATTGTAAAAGGTATGCTTTTCCTCTGACAATGTGTGAGAGTGATAATTTAGTAGAAGTAGGCATTCGGTTTACTCTAAGTATTCATATGGATTAATGCAAAGCCTCCTGGCTTTCAAAAGAGTTCTTTCAAAGCAAATCCCTCACCACCAAATGTCCATACACTGACAAACTACCGAAACAGACTTACCTACATCATCAACCACACCTTAATCAAAAGCGCGTGTTCATTATTCTCCCATTTAGCCACTCATAACAGCTCCACACAATACACAACAGAGACTGCGGATGTAGGCTGCTGCCGACATTGCACTGTCAGCAAAAAACTCTTTGTACGTATGTTAATTTTAATCTTATAGTTCACTAAATCCATCGGTTCTCAGAATTAACACCTACTAAATAAATAAAAAAGCAACTACAATTGTGCAGATGGATTTTACACAAATTTACATAAATACTTTGGATTTGGAGAAGCAATAATAATGAAAGGGCTTTTTAGTACACAGATAAATACATATGTCGACACACACACTCAAGTATTTAGTAATTTCCAAAATTCGTAGTACAACGATACTACACATTCCATCACAATCATATCATGCAGTAAGGTAATTAAATACAACATTATCATTACGTCACTTGTCACTCTTTGTCTGCGAATACTCCTACTAACAAAGAAATCTGCTCGTAATTTGAATCAACGTGTGAAACGTATACTAAAGTACAATAAATGTACATTTTCAATATATATAATATGAATTACTAGATATACTGGCGCTATACACATAGATACAAGTACAATATCACACACACAATTGTATTTGTATTTTAGTATGAAATGACATCGGACTACTCACGTGAAGCGGCTCAGCACAAAAAGAGATTTAGCAACGGTAAGCATGATCCTCTACCTGTTTTACTGCTGCCAGCACACATAGTGGTACTAGGGAATTTCGGTATTCCAGAGATAGTACTGGTAAAGATGCGAAATATTATTAAGTAGTATGTACAAACGGTGAAACAGTGTTTTAAGAAGTTTTTTTTCGTTGAAAAAGCAACTTGTAGTAGAAGTACGCAACGGAACTCAGTTCAAAACGGGAAGTTCGGTTTGGGATGAAACGCAATGCAGATAGAGAAGACTGGTTGTTGCAGTCTTGGTTTTAGTTTGTGTATATTACCACTACTTACGTTATGCTAGCCGGATAAGTTACATCATTATGGTATGTTACTGTTCAGCAGAGTAAGTAGCACTGGAGCATTATGTATAGTAGTGGCGGTAGTAGTAGCAGTAGTAGCAGTAGTTAGTTAGTAGTAGTAGTAGTAGTCGTAGCACTTAATGGAGGTATGTTTTACAGTATGAACATGAGTTTCTATGTACGATGCAGTTAAATGCTTTTACACACCTTACCTGTAGTGCTGTGCTGCTACTACAGATAAGGTTTTTAGGTAGTACAGAGGTATGTAATGTAATACTTAAGGGCTATCGACAAAAACGGTTTACTGGACCAACAATATAATAATCGTAACACAAAAAATGCAGATATATTTATGTATAGTATGTATTGTAATATAAATTACATTTCAAGTTGCCACTGTATGGACTGTAGAAGATGTGGTAAGTATTTAATTTGTAGTTTTGATGTAACGCTCATAGCAGATAACGTATCTGCTCGATGTAGCTATAAGAATGGTATTCTTTTTTAAATAAACTCAGCGAGGGTATTAAAGTTCACATTTCCGTTTCATAGTTTTATGTGTAGTAGTGGTAGTAGTAGTATGTAGTAGTAACGTCTGTAGTAACAGTAAGAATTATTCAAATCTTTTCACTAATTTTACGTTTCTCTTTCTTTTGCTCTGTTTCTGCTCCTCTGTTCTCTCTCTGTACATTGTTGATCATATTTGATGTGAGTTTGATTTGTTCCTTTGTGTGAATCTGATGATTTTATTTGAATTTACTTAGTATTCGACGATATTAAATAGTAAGTCCTAAGAAAAATGTTGGTTGTTACGCAAAGAATTCTTTTGATTTCCCGTACGAGGACGATGTGCGTTTTGAATCGTCCAGTACGTAAGAGCCTTCGTCTTTTTTCCTCATTCGGTAAACTATGAACATGACCAACAGGATGGCACACAAGAGACCCACAATTGCTCCACAGATGATAGCTGGAAAATTCAATAAAAACAAACATTCATCATTCCCGTGAATTATTGCCAATTAATCATTAGCGATCTTTTCAAATCTACCAGACCAAGCATGTACACGAACGAAGCACTACTATTGCATTTCTTCCTGATATTATGTATGTATAGCCTGTCTTATCTTTCTTCCCTAACATTTGAACCACCTACTGCATGTCTACCGTATTTCTATATCTGTATTCCAATTTTTTTGTGTAAAGTATAATGTAATAAGAGGAGAGGAAGAAATAGTGGAGCATCTACAGATACTACAAACAGATAATAGGTTATGACTCGGCATACCTAGTTTATGCTACAGTTGCGCTTATGAATACAGATATGAAGATGACATGCAGAGATACGCCTAAAACATACGCTGATATGATATATGGACTATGTATCAGTAGAAGCTGCGTATCTATACCAGTAAAGGAGCGAATCCTTGAGCAGAGATTCTTGATCTCTTCCACCAACACTCCAAGAAAGGAAAAGTCTACTCAAGGAGAAAACAAAAACCAAACTTATCGCATGTGTTAGACTCTGTTACATGCAATACAAGATTTTGTTCACTGTATCAGCACTGCAGCATCATCAGAAGTGTGTCGCGTCCTATACATGAAGGTGCTTCATCTCGTCAAGCGTCTAACTGCTCAAGGGTGTATAAAATTATAATACATCACGTAAAATTAACACCATGCTTTTAATAGCCAAGACATGTGTTTGATATATCTGTGAAGACACACACAAGTACTACTACATATATAACAAAACTTTTAACACCACAGTAATAGTACATGCACACCGTTTCCTATTATATACTTTTTACTAAGTCAGTAAGTTAGAATGCACAGTAACCTAGCATACAGCACACCAGGCTGTTGCATGATTCCTAACCTTGTTTAAGTAATGCCGTCGTAACTTGTGTGGAAAGTGTAATTGAATTACACAAATTACACGAGACTTATACGAGCACAAGGCATGACACATGAAAGACATGCAAAAATATTGTTAGTTTCTGGGCGCCTAGCACCATCCACATTTCCTCTCACTTTCTTGCTGGAGTGTACGAATATTCTTGCAAAAACACTTAGCAAGTGATGGAAATGGAAAGTGATGTAAAGCAAAGTGAGTCCATTGATAAGAAGTTGAACATCAACTACTAACACGATATGAAGCAGACCCACTAAAGTCACGGCAAGCAAACCTTTTGAAAACATCTACTTCTATAATATTCCAAATACGGTAGTAACAGCTAGCAGGTACATATAGTATGACTGTACTACAACTATGACTGACGGTGAGCTGACATATATCGTTGTCCCTGTAGAATAGAGGGCCCTTCATACAGAATGCTTTCACTTTTCCCAAGAATTTACTGTAGTCGTAAATAAATGCATTTAGACAAAGTTTCAACTGATTCGCGAGGTAGGCACTTAATAAATGGGCTGTATGACTACTCTGTTTTGACAACATCAAAAAGCCATCTGAGAGGAAATAAAAAGTTCTCCCTTACCAGCAAGTATTCCTGGCTGTGAAAAGAAGGAAGCTTGCTGCTCTTCTTTCGGGTGGAATATGTTGTTCACTCCCACGCCGTTATTTTTGTCCCCACCATCACCACCAGCCCCTCGAGGTACTTCTCCATTTTTATCAATAGGTTCCTTACTCGGTGGTTGAACTGACGGAATTGGAATATCTTTACCGTTACTGGGTGACTTGTCCGGGTCGCAATCTTCATCATCCTGATCTTTCGATCCTGAGCCACATTCTAACGCATCTCCACCCAGCCCCGAACCTTCGTCATCGAGAAATAAATCAGCGTCAATTTTGGAAGATAACTGCAATAAATCAATAAAAGTTTATTAGTATGACATTCATAGTATGGAATCATCTTGAAGTCAGAATTTGGAAAGATTCCATGCAAAATACGTGAAATATCGCAACTAGGACTTATCTCGACTTGATATATCTAATATCATAATAAATGTCTGCATTGAGCTGAGCAAGCGTACGAGTAAGTACATATTGATACAAAAAACAAACAATTGGAAAAGTACCCGTACAGTTAGTTAAAATTCAAAGGAAGTGGTATCCTCTAAACTCCAAACACTAAATAGTTTGCTTGCACTGATGTACTCTTTACAAATAAAAATTAGAACGACCATTTAAAAAACGCCGTTTCCGGTTTACTACATTCACGGCTGGTGCTTGTTGCATAGAACGTGTTTAGTAGTAGTTGCCTTTTTTAGCAAACTCATGTAGTTCATGCATGTGTGCACAGCAGTGTACTTTTGCACTGTGCACAACGGCTACAGGTCATTATGCAGAAAAATATTTACATAATCATCTAGCAGAAATGATGAGCGCAGTGCACTCGCACTCACTACGGTTTATTTATATTTAAAGCCAGTCATGCACTAATCTAATTAAGTATTCAATCACTGCCTACGTATATACATACTAAATACGTGTGACTTTTATGTGCCATTAACCGCTTGCTGATATATACAGCTGCACTCTAGAAATACTTTGCCCTTTGAAGATTTCATCTTTACAACCATTTCTGCACTGACAATATCATCATACAACATCCCATACATTTACACGTACGTTAATGTGTCATCATTATCATGAATGGTAAAGGATCATTCTAATGAAATTAATTACAGCTCCCAACTAGTCAACAGTATCGCACATTTCCAGATGTCAATTGAAAAACGCAGGCTACAAGAAATTAAAATATTTACGAGTGTATTTGCATCCTTTCAGCACACTTGTGTATTTCAAAACCGCAATTCTCCATTTTGGAACCAAAGCAACCCATTGGGCCAGCCCAATCGTTGTGTTGGACACACAGGACGTTAATGATTATTCACATGGGACACATCGAACTTCATAATGCACCGATAAAACATTCAAGTATTCTGTTCAAGGCAAGACATGATATAGTAATGGGAAGGCGTTTACTTGCATTAAGTACCATGTACAGTTCACGCGTTCACAGAAAGATATGCAATTAGCTCTCGTTTCAATTATTCTCTCCCAGGCTCACACGCAACAAGAAGTTGCATCATCTCACACACCACCATCGTAATCATTAACATAGACAAGTAGTACCACCTTGTAGAAATATGGTGCTGCTGGTACAATTTACATAGATAACCCATTATCTAGTAGGTAGTCCAGAGATACCAAGATCATTCGCTAATTGCAAAGTGTGTGGGATGATATACTAATTGTAGTTATAAGCGGGCGAGTTTTTTGTCGAAGAAATTATTGCACCATTTCCTACAGCAGCCGTCATTTCTCTCTGTCTAATATTTTCAATCTAAATCGCCCGCTCCTTTGATCTAGAATTCTCAAAGTTTTGTTCAAACTTTGTGTACCTTTTTAAGATATTCAACTCAATATTACTTTGCAGTAGACGCAGACGAGGAAGAAATCCTAGAACTAGAAAGAATCAACTATGTAGGAAATATTCGTGCACATTTGTATCTCATTCCTTAATAATACTTTCTTTTATTCGCAGTCATCTTTACATTCTTTTACGATTACTACTCAAAGATTTCTTATTTCATATTTGTATCTCTCTCCCTCTCTCGCTTCCAGCTCCAACAATAAGGTGGAGCCGGCAAGCAGGACTGTACTAAAACGATTACCCCGAAGAAGAATAATACAACGAGACATCCACAAGACTGAGAAACATGTAGCGTTTCGCTTGCCGTATGCCGTTTTCCTCCTTCATATCTCCACTGTAACTCTGATTAGACTCTCTGCATCCTTATTTTCAGGGTAGCCACTATCAGAGTGCTGCCATGCCCCCCGTCATCTGCACTACATTCAGTATCTGTGCACGGATGATGGCTCATCATCATATGCACATTTCGAATCCAGACAATGAAACCAGCAACACAATGCAACCAGGCCTCTCTCCCTCTCACACACACAGTTCGAGCAACATCTTCCACTTTTCTTTCATCATTATGAGTAGGGCGTTCTCTCATTTCTCTGTCTCTCTCTGTGCTGTCGTATATACGGAGGATCTCTATCTACCATTCCCTCAAACTACAATCTCACAGGCACTTCCACTACGTTATTTCCTTTACGATATGATACGATACGTGCAGCACTACTATAGTATAGGCAACCTTTATACATACTAAACAACTCTATACATACGTAAAAGCACAACGATGTACTGTACCCAAATAATAGTACAAACTCTATGTGTGCTTGTGTGTACTAGACGCTAATACAATTCCAGTTCCCTCGTGCCTTCACATTATGATTACAGATATAGCAACGTGCATATGATTCAAGTCGTAAGATGATAGCAGTATTGTCTTGAAGGAACTTAACTCTCTAGTGTCTCTCGACCATCCAAGAGCCAACTTGTTCCTTTTGGTCACACGACTAGCACTTTCTACGACGATCCACTATGTCAATGCAATGTAAAGCAATATAAAGTAGGGAATAGGGAAATATTCTATTGAGTAAAGAGAGAGAGGCACACAGGGAGTCGAGCCGAGTCGAATCATAGTCATGGCAAGTCACATAAGTAAGTAGCTGTGCAACTCGTACAGATACATACGTTTTATATAGGCTGCGGACTGAAGTGGCAGTCACTCCGTAGCATCGTGAACAGACAGAGGAGAGAGGAAGAGGGAATCTCTTCTGCTATGTACAAGAGACGGGAGTGAACAAAGTCGGTCGAATGATGCATGCCTTTGAAGTGGTAGTCACTCCGTAGCATCGTGAACAGACAGAGGAGAGAGGAAGAGGGAATCTCTTCTGCTATGTACAAGAGACGGGAGTGAACAAAGTCGGTCGAATGATGCATGCCTTGATTGCGCCGGGCTGTTGCTCTTGGATGTGAATTCTCTTCCTCCTTCTCCTTGCCTTCCCATAACTTTCCTTATGTGAATGTCCACGATTTCAATTCAAAACACGCAAAAGAAGTCCAGCCAACAAATGAGTGTGATGCATTCGCGTTCCCATTTCAGCGGAATGAACGAGCCAAGGAACGAAGAGCACTGACAACACCAGATCATTCACCGAGATACTACTACGATCTGTAGTGTTATGTAGTGGCGCGGTGGTAGGGCAGACAAGCTTGGTTTCCTCTCGCTCCACAAACACCCAACATAAATTATCTGTTCTGTAGCGCACGATTGCAATGCAGTGCACCAACAGCTCACATCACATCAGAATAATAAGTTTGCCAATAGATAGAACATATGCTGTGCACTATATTGTAAAAGACGGCGAGCGAACATTAGTAATGCTCACATGGTAGACCACGGAAGATTGTTTGTACACACGTTCCATGAATACATGCAGACACAGACACACACACGAATGACCTAGGACCGAGAGCGATACCATATACTACTATACATATAATAGGCATACTAGTTAAATGTACTCGATAGGATAACAGCACTTGTACCAACTTCCGTCAAACAATCTCACAATCAAAACACGACCCACCACCACCGCCACCATCTTCTCACCCTTATCAACTTTCACTATCTTTTATTTACCTCATCTCTCCTCTTGTTTAGTCAAGTCTTCTTTGTCACCGTGTGTGTAAGTACTTTTTGTGTACTCCTGCAACTCTACTACTATTATGTTACTATATGGTAGCATTCTAAAAGTCATTTTCAAATAAGTAGTCTGACTTCGTGTAACTTTCGTAAACTCATCTACAGGATACAGTTCGCTTGACGACTTTCTTTGTGACTCTCTCTTTCTACCTTTTCTATTCAATTTCCATTTCCATTCATTGTGTTTCTCTCCCCAGTCTCCCACTACCTCTGACTGAAACAGCCACCGATTTTCATTTCTAACATTCAGATACTACCCAGTATGTACATAATATACATGTGTGTCTTCTACTACAGTGTAGTACACAGAGAGCGGAAAAAGGTAGCTGCTCTCTCAGCTCTTTACTACCTACAGATACTAGGAGTCTTTGACTTAGTACTTTTGTAGCAGAACTTGACTTCAGTTGACTCGGCTACCACACAGCAGAAGAGTGTAGAGGAAGTTGGATGAACTTATGAAGAAACAGAATGTGTTGGAGAAGGCGCTCTCCAGTCTAGTCAGATAGAATAAACTTTCGTTAGAATAAGACAGCCCCGTCACGTTATGTTACATTACAACCCATACACATGAACGAACAAAAGTCTGCCAGTTTTCAGTTATCCTCCCGAAAACAAGAGCAGTAGATACTTTCTCCTGCCATACTACGATTTCTCTTCCTCGATGCAGCACTACTACTACTACTAGTGGTACATAATAATGGCTACCTCAACTGTAAGCACTTTCACCTCACAATACTTCTTTTGCAGCGAGCAAGATAGGCGCTGCTGCCTTTATGGCGTAGTAAGGTAGCTGACGCTCCACATTACAAAATATATTATCTGTAGTAGGAACATGGACGCAAAAGGAGCACAATCAGTATTATACTAAACTACTACAAGCAGCTCACATCACATAATATATAAAATCACCTACTATTTTCTCTTCTAACTACGACTTCCAATTCAACTCAAACAACTTCAGTGGAAAAGCTTTCTTTTCTCCTTTCTTTCATCTTCATCCTACCTCTACTGCTACCACCTCCACTACGACTACTACACAGTCACTATTCCTTTTGTTTTACTTTTACTTCGCTCCTGTTCCCAGGAACGTCTTTCTTTTTATTCCTCCAGCACTCATTTTCCATGATATATTGTGACATGCATTAGCCAATGTGCAGTTCTCTCGCTCTCTAGCTGCCAACCAATGTGCCATTCCCGCAAATATGCCTACCTACCGCTAAGACAGCACAAACTGTACCTACACACTGTATTTAGTGTATATGTATAGGTAGTAGTAGGTGCTCAGATTCTATCAAAATATTTCTATTGTGTCTGACTGAAAGAGCATTGCTCAGAAAAAGAGCCAAGAGAAAGGGAAAACCGACATGACATGTTTAGTCTTCTATAATAATATATATACCTATTATATACATACTGGCGGAGAGAAGAGAGCAACGTGAGCTCTGCTAGTATTTTTATGCATTAAAACCCATACAATCAGAAAATGAAAGGCAAGTTCCCGTCACGACTTCTCAGACAGGTCAAAATCAGCTTTTCTTTGGCGAACAAGAATTCCACTGAAGCGAAATTGACTGGCGTAAGTAAACTGTAGGCTGAACTGCACGGCCATAAGGCTTCAAACTGTGTGTAAACTCAGACCGTTCATTTCTATTTGCGATCCTTTGAATTATGGAAGTACAGAGATCGAGAGAAAAGGTCTCCATGCAATAATACTCCATCACTTATACAAGGAAACCCTTAAAAAGCCATGAGCTAACAGCCTATTTACTATCGTCATTTCCATATGTCATCTTTTCTGAGTGGAATATGACTGTATTATGTGCTCGCTTTAGCCAAAGCCGCTGCATACACACAGAGCACTGTGTCGGGGTAGACGAGCTTTACCTTAAACCTGTGCTCGTGACAATAGGTGAGAGCAAGTAAGTAAAATGAGATTCTTTGGAGTCACTGTGTTGGAGTTGGTGGAAAGTTTCCTTGGAGCGAAGCATCCTTCCTGTCTTGAATTGACTTTTGTAGACTTCAGTGACTCATGCACTGAATCTGCATTGAGTAAACGAAGCCGAGAAACGGAAAAGAGGCGAACGTGAGCAATAGCGACACTCAATTCGATATACTGAATACAAATATGTTCTACAGTGAGAGAGAAACTCACATCATACATTATTATTATAGTAAACGCAAAATCCCCTGCTATATGCATACATACACCAGACGATATTGTTAGGGAAGAGAGCACTAGACTGCTGTGAGTTCCGACGTTCCCTATCGCTCTTAACGGTGATCGTCGACTATTATATCAGTCGACTGACACTCGACTACCATTCTCTCTCTCTCTCTCTCTATGTTCAAGATGAGGCTAAAGATGAGTGAGTTGGGAGAGTCACAGAGTCAAGCCAAGTCAAACTACCACTTCCACTACCCAAGAGAGTCTCAGTTACGCTACACAGATTACAAGTCTTTTATCTTCTCAGTCAGCCCAGCCTCTTCCACTACATACGTACCAACATTATCAACCAGGCCACACACATTTCATCTGATTTCAACAACTCCACGTTTCATTATTTCCCATCTTCATTCATTACAACTTGGAATATGCAGCACTAACGAGAGAGTATCTATTATAATATGCAGTCCCTTCTTCCATCTTATTTTATTGTAAATTATAATGTGTACATACATAAGTACAGTATGGGGATGAAGCAGTAATAGTAACAAATAAATAACAAGGGTATCATCTCATCATACAATTTAAAATTTACACACAGCTTTTTTACTTTTTACACGCAGTGGGGAGAAACTCGGTATGAATTCCTTGGTCTCTCACAGTGGAGTCCCTCATCACCATCTTTACATTAAACACGAATGAGTACTGCTCCGTCGAGTAATCTAGGAACTGCAAGTGATCGTAACACGGGAGAACACATGGAGTACCATTACGTATAAATGAATGTAAGGTATCATCCAATATGGTGATGATGATGACAGACAAGGCCTGGCACTGATGAGATGAAAGAAAAGTCAGCAGTGAACTGTTCAAGGTAGAACAAAAGTCTCTCGTCACTTTGAAATACAATGAAGATGGTTCTTTGGGGGACTTGCTTACTTCGATTACGACGACCAGGCTGCAACAAGAAACTCAATTCCACTCACGAAACAGACACTTATTCAGCATCAACACAGTTGGTGCCCAGATTATCATACGAGAAAGACCCACAGCAACTTAAATGAAGATAAAATGCCATTGCTTATGAATTTCATGGGTGATGGTGGTGCAAGCAACCTTAAACACAATCATCACAGAGAGAGAGAGAGGTCTGTGAGAGAGTGACTATAAGCCAGTTATTCTCACCACGCTCAGACACGGTAAAATATTGGAGGAGATTCGAGCCAGTTTTATTTCAAAGCTTTTAAATCCTCCATTTACATTTGTAAGTACATCTTCTCAAGCTTACTATTTACGTGTACTACAGTCTCAGTCTCACCTCACGCACAAACATTGATATGTAAGGATGCGTTTATTACCCACAACAATGCCTACGTATAGGACAAGTAATAGAGTGTTCTATACGAACGTGCGGTACTTAAGTAGACACGTATTCGTCCCACAGCACGTTCTTAACCAATCTTTTCTCCCTTGCCAACAACTAACGTCACTTCTTCCTTGCTTATCACTTTTGATTGAAATAAAAACAAAGTGCGTGCACAGATACTGGAAATGATTGGTCTCTTCGTTAGTTTGTAGGTCGAGTTCAATCTCGGATTCCACTCTCTCGTGTTTCAACGAGTCTTCTCCAGACTGACCAGACCAACAGTCTTCTTGTCCACACAGATAAATTTCAAACCTTCCAACATAGTAACGCAGCACAGTAAGTGTACACCATTACATGTTCTTACTTATATTGTTTTAGATAGTGTCCGAAAATGCTCTCTCTTCACCTGTACATCCTGCTAATAGCACGACCCATTTAAGGTTCACCTCAATTACATACTCATCAACTGACTTTGACTTCTGTGTCCATGACGCATCTCAATGGGTAATGCGCCGATGTTGAAAGGAGAGTACACTTTTGATAATAGGGTTACTCTCTGCTCTCCCTCTCTCTAGTGGACATTTTCACTCCTCTTCAAATTCTATTTGATTTAATCTGTTCCTACTCCTTCAACTCAATCCAACAAGTCCGTGTGTGAGTGAAGTTAAATACACACTCACAGTTCTATGCTCGGTAAAACTACCTATCCTCAAAATTCTTTTTCGTGTGCATTCTGTTAGGGACAGAGTGTATGTACATAGGTAGGGCATTGTTGTATTCTTGCAGGTAAATAAGTGGCTCAGCTACATAAACTTAATGCAATTCTAATGTACACTGTATCTGCAGTAAGTTATGTTCATATTATTGCGAAATAGAATAGAATACATAATACAGCAACATATGTATATAACAATACGGCTAAAGGTACTTCACATTAAATTAATGCATCACACATAAATGCGATTCATCATCATCACATCACATCTCATCAGTCATCCCCAATCCCAATCCAGCAATAAATAGTACAGGGTCAAGTCAAACATTCTACACTGTAAGAGTTATATATCTTAAGCCTACTAACTTATTACAACGCAACACAGGCCAAAGCCTGTCAGAATTAAATGGACGGAAAGTACTTAGTTAGTTAGTTAGTTAGAGGCACACAACGTATACTCAAGTGAATACATTTAAATACATCCAAGTACATGGGGATAATAAATGTTTTTATGTATGTGTACTGTACGTACATACTACCACTATGATGTGTAAGTAAGATTTAATTTATCTGTACACTCTTTTTACATTCCATTCCATCTCTACCATAAATTTACCATCGCATCATCACCAAGTGTATGTATGGATTTGTTTAGCATTGTAAATTGTATTATATTACAGAATTCTTGGGCTCAGTTCTCGCTCCAACACTTTTAACAGACGTGGATGGATAGCCTGATGGCTCGAGACCTTTTTACTCATTTCATCGTGTGCTCTCTTCTCAGTGCATAATATCTCTCTCCAACTCGTATACATAGCCGCCCCACACTGACTATTTCACTTTCAGGTTTCTAAACAAATACTTATTTAAGAAGCAACAAAGCGCAACTTGCATGGACGAGAGTCACTGCGGTAAACATTTACTTAACCAAATTCTCCATTACGCCCGATTTTGGAAGAAGCTGTTTGGTTCAATAACCAAGCACTAACTTCATTAACAACCATTACAGCTAAACAGCCGATTAAAGTAAATTAGCTTTACAATTTAAAAATAAGTAAATAGATCTTA
>JABASC010001149.1:0-26583 GCA_019776185.1 Plutomurus gul | reverse complement strand
TATTATTATATTATTATTAATTGTACACATGTATAACACAAATCTAATTGTTTTGTATGTGCAACTGTTGTCTTTAATAAAGATAATGTTTTTAATGAATAAGCTCCCCAGACCAGTTCCAAATGATAGTGTCACAAATCAATGGCATCACGTACATATCATCATATTTCTATTAGAATTGCTATAGAATAGAATAGGCTTTATTGTGTTTCCTCAGACTAGCGTCCATACACAAATAATAAAATTGCAATATCTCTGCATATATCTTTGCGTCGCTATAAGACAGACGCTCAGTTTTGAGATCTAATTGAAGGAATTTTAAATACATTGTGAAACCAGTGATGGCAATTTTAAGCCTACTGAACTTTCGCTACAAGTTACAATTGTCCAACTTCTACATCAAAATTACAAATTATGTGTGCTATTATTATGTAACGAAAATGCAGTAGCACTAAATGGAGTTATAAGCAGACCTCAGAAATGCATGTTCTTATAATCACAAAATATGCATTTAAAATGCTAAGATATGCATTGAAATATGCACCAAAATTTTCAGGAAAAATTAAAAAATTAAGAAATTTGCACAAATTTTTTGCAGTGCATGATTTTATTAGTGTAAGCTAGTCACGAAAAGACTAATGGGATTTAACCAGGAAATTGTGCTAAAAAATATAGCTTTTGCTACTGAATACAACCAACTACAACCAATACTCTACAAACCTTGAATTCGTATTCATTCCGAAATAGCTCAGAGAGAAATGAGAAGCTTTTGTCATTTCAATTTTACAATGTACAATTAATATTGTCATCAATCTGAAAGTGGTTGATTTCCGAATTAACACTTTTCGCCCAAACTATTTGGAAGGACTAATAGGGGTGGGAAGTCTTTGACTTCTCCACTCATGGGCGGATCCAGCACAAGATTTTAGTATTCAAACTCCCCCTCGACCTCGACGGAGATATGTGAACATTAGGGATCACTCAAGTGTTGTAGGCGAAGCTACGTTAACATGAGAAAGTAAATGGGAAACCCTAACTGAACCACCCTGAATCGGCCCTTCTCCACTTTGATAATATTTCAATAAAAATAAATTTGGCAGCGTAATGTGAATTTACGTTTAATTGTCTAGCTTCAATTCATATACTAGTACCCAAAAGTGAAATCTCTCCAATGTTCGAGTAGCCAGTACCCAAATTTGGTTAATTGTGTGAAAGTTTTATTGTTGGCTACCAAATATATATAAATATGTCCCAAAACTCAAAATGTGTAGTTAAACATGAAAATATATTAACCCTCACGAGGGTTTAGGGAACGCACACATATTACGTAACGCGGCTGGGGGAGGGTGGGGGTCTGACTTTGCGTTACATGGTTATACAGTTAAAAGTTAAGGCAGTGAGACCCTTCCCGCGTTAGCGGCATGCACAATCCCATTGGTAGCCTAGAGGCCTGCAAAAGCCCATTGGCGCAGAGCGGTTTTGCAAGGATGTCTGAACACCTTCCATTTGGCTTCAGAATGTATACATTAATTTATCAGTATATTACTACATATATGTACCTACCTATATAGGTTCGCTTGATTAAAGTGACCAAAAAGTGCCGCATGTACATGTATGATCCAAAAGACTCTTTTTTTGGAAGTTTTGGGACTTTCACTGAATTCTTTCACATTATTAGGGATCTATATTTTAGTGGTTGACCTTTTACCTTACTATTAAAATAACGTATTTGGCATTGAGATTCATAATGAAATTTACGCAAATTACTATTTCATCTAAATATTATCAAAATTATTTCGATTTTTCGGTGTTCTGTCCATAGATGGCCAAATTAAATTAAATTAATTAAAGTAATTTGTTGTCTTGGAATTTTGCCATCTATGGTTATGTCGCTGTACAATTTGGCTTGATTTATTTTAAAATAAGTTCATTTACTGCGTTTATTTGGTTTGTGCGGTCTTGGAGAACCTCCTGAACATCAACTACGTACACAATGAAGTGCGATATAAACATTTGGAGATGGCAGAAAAGAGCAGTCTATTAGTCGACCAAAATTGGGTCAAGCCACTTTCCATATTAGCACACGCTACGAAAATTTTAAGCTAAAAACAGTTGTGCTTTTGGAGTCCTTTCTTGTCGAGCAGTCAATGAATTATAAAAGTATTTATTACAATTTTACACACAGATTTCACCAACCATCGCTCTCACGACTCAAAATGTACACATATTTGGTAGCAGCATTATTATACTCACTATTTATGGGCATAATTGTTTGAGATCACTGTTTTCATTGTTAATGCATACATGCATTAACACAATTCATTAAATAATTGTGGGATTCACAAAAAGTTCTATTATTTAAAAAATTAACAATTATTTATTTTATATATCAGGAACAAAATTAAAATTCGGATGAAGGAAGAGTCTCTTCTGTTTTACATCACGTTTCAATAGGTAGTTTATTATTTACCCAACGTATGCTTTAAAGTTGATATTAAAACTGAATGAGAAATGGTTCTTTCTTGCAGTCACCAACTAGGCGCATATCCAGAAAAGGTATTTGGTGACTTCCTGGGGGCACCCTATCCATCTTATGTTAATTAAGGTACACCACGGACGCCCTTCCCCATCCTTTGTTCTAAATCTGGGGAGGGGGCATGCCGCGACGGTCCCGTATTCTGAATACGCGCCTGACAACAATCTTTCATAGATCACACCAACATTTTTTTGTCTCGTCTTTAAGTGTCGCAACATCAAAGTAAAAAACTATGCACATCCCTTTTCAAATATTGAGCTTTCGAGTTGAGTGTAAAATGTAAGTTAGAGCAGCCATGAGAATATCTCATGTTGCATTATTGCATTGAAAGAATGGACGATAAAAACAGGATAATAAACAGAATAACAGTGCAAACAACGTTACCCAAGTGCAAAAGTAAATACAGTAGCATCTTGATTAGAGACTCTGTTAATTTAACCATGTACCATATACATTCGACATAAGATATAACGATCTTTGTGCATTGTTAAATATTGCACTATTGTATTTAGTTTATTATGTGTGCGAGTGTAGGGATACAAATGAGTATACACACATGACGCTGTCACAAGTCACAACGTCATTATTCAGTAATAAACCTGGTAATAAGCATCTATACTACTTCAGCTTTTCACTAGTTTGTAAGTACATTTAAACACTGAATATTAAAAATAGACACACATGTAATACTCATGTAAATACTAACATTTATGTACTATCAGTATATTCATTAGCATACCACGAATATATAAATATATATATTTATACATACGTACTAAAATTTGCTGCAACATTAAAGTTCCCAGCAGAAGCATTTCTTCGATATGCAGTTTTACAGGGTGCCCCAACAACCAACACGGGTTCAAATGGATGGAACACAATTATGAAAATAAAAAGAATTAAGAGTTGTACTAATTATTTTACCTGACATTGGGATGAATCAGCTTAAGGAAATTGTACTAGGAAAATAGAGGTATATGGAAATTTCGTGTAGAAATTATTCATTATTATTGTTCGTGTCTCTGGATTTGTGGAAGACACGCAAAGTTTGGATTTTTTTGGTTTGGCGATTTGGCATCCATTATTTTTCTCCTGTACCTGCTAAAAAAGTAATAGATGGTGAACCATAGTACTGTGCAGTGACAATCGATGATACATCACTGATACATAGCCAATTCATTCATTCAACAAAGTTCGTACGATTCCTTTGTTTCATGGATTCCACTTATTGTTAGTTTTTTTAAATTTGCTGACAATTTTTGAATTTTCCGCATGTGAATACACAAAGTATTAATTGATTGAGTGGATGTGGCATCTGCAGTTATAGGCACGCATGTGAAATTAACCGCTTAACCTATCCTTGGTAGAAATGGAAATTCCTGTAGGCAATTACTGGAAACCTTGTAATCATATTCATTAGATTATAATTGGACTTTAATAGAACAGGGTGACTTGTTTTGAAATTATTTAGGAATTATTTTTGTTACATTACGTTGTGACGTTGACATTTCAATGTATTTCTTTGTTTTTCATTTTGAAACACTTTGGCTCGTGGGGACAATTTTCAACACGGATAAATAAGATGTAATAATTAATATTTGTGTTTTCCACTAAAAACTTTGACATGAATATTTTTTTAGTTTCTTTCCTCCTTTTAGAGAAACACTAATATTGGCAGTTCTTTGTACATATTTCAAAAGATTATGGTACATTTCATTTGTCGTGATCGGGGGTTGACTCGAAAGCATGGAACGTACGAATCACCCTGTAGCATAGTCTTTCTACTTACCTGTTCTCAAAACAGTTTGTTTTCATTAGATTTCCAACTTACCTCAACTGTCTATTATTATTATAGGGTCACTTATTATTAGATCTCCTCACATGCCATATACATCGTATAAAACCTTATAGTAATTGTTCCTAGTCAGATAGATGGGTACAAGACGATGCAGGTTTTTCGACTTTGGTCCAATCAATGAATACTAACATGACACAGTCCTATCCTGCTTGTTGTGAGCGAGTACTAATCTGACACAGTCCCATTCCATATCCTTATTAGTATATCCTTCAAGTAGATGTGCTTGGATTGAGAATTTGAATTTACCTTTTACATACTAGACTATCTGTGTATTCAATTGGCATATATTTCCTCAACCTTGAGCTGCCACGTGTTAGTGTCAATAAAAGCTCTGTTGACCACTTATTATCTATTATTTGAAACCATCGTCAACAGCAAATCACCAGTTACTTAACATCTTAGAAGCTCAGCTTACAGGAGAAAAAATTCCGCATAAAAATTATCAGATTAAGACAGTTATAGAATTATAAAACCAAATAACACTGTGATTTGAAAATATAATTTATTTGATAGCCCAATGTGAAGAACTGACTTAAACTACACTCTGTAATATTTCCAAGAAGAACACTGCCCTCGTTTCTCCGTGAAATTCTATTCAAGTATTTCAAAATGAAAATACGATTGCACCACATAGAAATGTGTGTACGGGATCCGAATAAAATTCTATGTATTTTTCGGGACCACTTTGGATTGTTGTTAGTGGGGCGAAGAGAAACGGAAAGTTGTGAACAACTGGTTGTGCAAATGGAGAGAACCATTTTCATCATAACTTGTAGAAAGGAATTTAAAGCGCTTCCGAGGGTGCCCTCTATATTCAATCTCAAGGAGAGATCATCCGAGCAGGACCAGAAACATGGAAAAAATAACAATTACCATCTTCCAAATTCTACGACGGAAGAACCATGGACGATATTTTGCTGTGAAAACACTTGTGACTCTTCGCACATTGATTCAGTTTTTAATATTGCACTCGAGGTTGACGATTTAAAAGCCTGTGTCTCCAGACTATCTAAAATGGGCAACTATATTATTCGCAGCATTTCTCGAGTTGACTGTGAATACGGTAGCGTGAGCTTTGCAATTATTAAATCCTGCTGTGGCAACGTAGTACACACCCTGGTCCAGAAATCGGATTATACTGGCTGGTTTCTACCCGGGTTCACCCAACTCACTAATATTGAAAGTAACGAAGTGAACAGTTTGGCCTCTGCCACACATTTTGACCATGTAGCATTAGCTTGTCGAGTTGGGGAAACAAATGAAATCATTGAGTGGTATGAAAAAGCATTCGACATGAAGCGCTTTATCAGCAATGCGTAAGACAATAAAATATAATTAAGTATATGAAATAAATATTCCTAAATCTTAGAAGGTATTCTTTATTGTTCTGACTGACATTCTGGGACTAGGAAAAAATAATTTGTATAATTTAAACTTAATTCTTCATTTAAATTACTTTTTCTTAATTTTTTGTGGTTGTATTTCTAATACCTTTCAAAATACATCATACATAAAAAATCTGATATGAAGGAATGAATGTAGTACAATCAAGGTGTAATAGGAGAATTTCCTAGATAAAATTGGGGGTGGGGAAAGATGCCAAATTGTAAAGATACCGAAAATTGAGGTTTTCTCACTTCAATAATCCGCCTAATTTGTAAGGTAATTAACCTTATTCGTACACGGGAGCGTGCTCATATGACATCTGCAAAAACGAGCAAATGTTTTACCCCCTCCCCCTATGTCGCACAAAAATGGGCCCCGCCATTGTTAAAAGTATACCCCTCTCTACAAGCCCCATTCCCCACCCCCAACGCAGACGATCGCAGACTAATCGTCAAAATGCCTATATTCCATATATTTTAAAATGCAAACGACTTTGATTTACATTTAACGGTTTTACTAGGCATACTAGACTGAAGGTGAGAAGGAAAAGTCTGCATCAAAAAAATTACAATTCTGCTGTCGAATTACATGTTTACAAAGATTTTTTATGGCAGACAAGAAACGAAGGAGGACGGACTCGTAATTGGAGACGATGTGGGCATGAGATTAAAAGTTATGCAGTTTTGGAAGTGCTCGGAAAGTGGATTGGCATCTGCTTCTAATGATTCTTGGGAAACTCTAAAAATTGTGGTCGCCGAATCGCTGCCCATGATAAGTAAGATTGCACAGATTAAACATAATTACACAATAATACTAAGTAATATTACGTTTAATGGGGCAATTATTTCTCAAGGCATTTAGTACTGGGGTATTGTGTATAGGTAGGTATAAATGTGCACTTTGTAAATTTTCCAAATCTTAAATTCTTGTCGAATGGGCTATAGAATACAATACATATATAATCTTTAGAGAGAGAGAGTCAAAAACCGCTTCCTTTCTCTAAATAGTAAGTGGAACAAGCGGACTGTGTACTTATTTTTAGCAAAACAGGTTTTCTTAAGTGCAATATAATTTATTTCTCTAAGGCAATACTCAAATAGAAAACTTCCTTAATGGTCACGGAGGACCGGGATTGCAACACGTTGGTTTGCATACATCGCACATGGTTCAGACCGTTGAATCCATGTTCTCACGTGGAGTCAAGTTTCGTCAACCTCCACCAACATACTACACCCCTGTTAGTTTTTCACTTTCCACTTTTCTCTAATAATGAGATACCTAAACTAACACAATGATAAATTTACAGGTCGGCCAGCTAAATGTTATCGAATCAGTGGGGGAAGATGTGGAGATGCTTAGAAAGTTTGGAATACTTTTGGACGATGAAGCGGATGTATTCGAGGAGGAAAATGAGAACCGAACACCACCTAAAAGCAGGTAAATATTTTAGTTCTTCAAAAATGGTTTAAAGCATACAATTTCCTAGGTGAAATACCAGGAAATGAGAAAATACCTTACAATTAGTAGCTTAATTTTCTGAGCAGAATGGGAAACTGATATTTTGGATGCCCAAGCTGAAGTTACACATTTTTATTATTGTTTTATTGGTAATAAGTAATGCTGATATTTGGAATTTGCCTTTTTCTGTTAGGTACTTGATGCAAATCTTCACACATCCGATATTCGATCGAGATACTTTCTTTTTAGAAGTCATTCAGCGTAAGGGGGCGCTGGGATTCGGGATTGGCAACGTAACTGCATTGGCCCGCTCTGTAAATGCGTATAATCTAGAGATGATGACGAACGGATCCATTCGTTGCTAGTTTCATCGTCGAAACTACCAAATTTCATACACAAACTCCATTATGTTGTTACGTAATAATAATAATATTTTATGTTTACCTGTACATACTTATGTACATACAGACGTGTTTTCCGAGCTCAGTAGCACGTAATAAATAAATTTAGATGCTTGGGTGTGGTGTATTATTGAAATGCATTCGTATTACTGTAGGTTCTAAACAAGTATTTATCAAAGTTAGAGTTAGAAATTTATGTCAGTAGTAAATCCGAGTGAGGATCAATTTGATAAAATTAAATTCTAAAATTAAAGTTCAGTTTAAAGCGAAACACTCCAGCATTTCCAGGGTTGTGGAAGACCGGGTCGCCCTGCCTCGACGCGACTTATTGTCAATAATAACTTATGATAATTTTTCGAGAATAATGTTCGGCAGACATTTTTTCTGACCTCTCCGCTGCGACGCCCTTGCCACGGCCCTTAACTGTTCTCTCTTTATTGTTATGTAATAAATATCACTTATTTCGCCCAAATTACATTATTATTTGTGTAGCTTTAGTGTATTATTTTAACCTTCCTGTTAATAATTTACAATTTTTTCATGTGCAGTAATAATATTGGACATTAGATCTTATAAAAATAAAATGCAATTTTACTTCAACGGCGGCATTTTGTTCTGTGCAGAAGAGCATCAACAATTTGGAATCGGGGGGTAAAAAAATCGTTGCCTTCAGGTTAGGCCCAGTGTGATTATTTATTTAATGATTATTTATTTATGATGTAGAAAAAATAAAGAGAGTCAAAATTCTTACTCTACTTTTAGTTAGTTAGGGGCATTTATAAAATCACAGAAGACCCACCCTTTCTGCAATTCAGAGCGTCCATTGTTGGCTCACCATCTTTCCCTTAAACGTTATTTAATTATGAAAGCTGCCTTAGTTACACGATTATTCGAGGGGGTTATTCATAAAGGACGTCCGCGAAACTGCGGGTTAACATTAATAAGATAGTAGGTTCCCGTAAAACACTTCAAGGAGTGTTCACCTTCCACCTGGTAAAAATGGAATAAATGGTAAAATATACCTATTTACCACAACAAGTGTTACTTATTGTTAGTAACAAGGGAACTCTAGCACAACAAAAGAGTACTTTAAGCACTTATTTACCACTTTGTGTTCCATTTATTCAACACTTTTTACAATTATACCATAGTGTTCCCTATTATTTACCACTTTCAACCACCTTTAAAAATGTTCAGAGCCATGAGCTGAAGGAGACTCCCTCTGAACTCAGGTTATTAAAGAGTTGCCTGGGCACGGCCTGGATGGACACAATTTTCCCAAACACTTCTTGGCACGCAAACGTCAATGGGGAATGGGAGTGGGGGCTAAAAAATAATTTAAAAAAAGTTATAATCATGCCACGCCCCTGCCCCTCTAACTCTATTCTGAATACCCCATTGTTGGTAGTGGATATGCGGTAGAACGTGTGCTTCTTTATTGGATATGGATTCCATTCTTTCGATTTGCATAGTGATCCGCCAGAATTTAAATATTAATGTTTTTGTGCCATGACCAACACCATTTAATCTGATATACAATTTGACCTCATTCGCACAAAAAAGGAATCCAGAACAAAGAATACATACAAGGGGCGAAGCGCACCTTGCATATCATACAATAATATTCACTGAAGAAATCAATATAAAAACATTCATGGTAGTCGCCTTTATACTTATAATGAAATAATTCATAAACTAAACTAATTTATTAGCGCTCGTTTTATAGAATGCCGTTAGTCTTTTGTGCAGTTTAAGTATTAATTTTACTTTCAGAAGAGAACGAAAAAGTTAAGAGCCGACGAAGTGAATGCATTCATTTCATTTATCATTTGAGTTGGAGTGTACATAGCGCCAAGTTCAACTCCAGAGTAACCTGTGTTCTTCCATAAACTACTGCAAACCCTTTTAATCTACGAAGGATCAGATAATAATATGGCTGAAGAACCAAGTGGCGACTTGGGTCTGGGTCGAGATGGATATTTCACAGTAGGGAGTCATATTAAGTGTCGATATCAAGGTGGTCAGGTCGAAGGTGAAGTAGCTGCCTTTCAAAATAGCTCCCGCCTTCTTGTAATTCGTGAGTTGTTATATCAAAATATAAAATTTGTGTCTTTGGTATCAAATGACATTCAACATTGTCAACATCTTTATTAATTGATTTTAAATGGTTATTAATATTGTTTGTAGGTGCAGCTGCTTCTAACGGAAAGTCTTCTTCCAATGATGTGTACGTCATAAATGCAGATTGCGTCGAAAAGATCAGTGTTGATGATCGCCCGCCCTCTGATGTTTTTCGTCCCATTGATTTTCAGAAGGTGATATTACGTTTAATGTTGACTAGGTTGTAATGCATCATTTACATAGTTTACGAGATAAATCATTTTATTTAGTAACATTTATTGGTAGGATAAATATACTTTAAATCAGCTGTCAATGGGTTCATACATATCATTAATCACATATTGTGAATGAAGAATACAGACAAACTGTGTTGTACTTTGTACATGAGGTAGAAGAGACGAAGGGAGTTAGAATGCGTTCTATATTTTTACCGATAGGCGGATTTATAAATTAATTCTATTCGTCGAACTTTTATTTTAGAAACCAGGGCTCTTTTTTTACTTACATTTGAATGGTTTTCGCCAGTTCTGATTAATATCACAATTCCCGGATAAAAGTAAATTATGTATACAGTGATACGGTCAACGGTAGTCTTTGGTTTGGTGCCGTATTTGAAGTGTTCATGAAAAAAATGATGAAATTACAAGATTAGCCATGTACTGTCAACTGTGTACACAGAAAAGTTCTTATTGGGCTCCAACAAGAACCCTTGACCTAACTTGGCCGAACACAATCATATAGGCATATCTGCAAAGTATTGAATTTCCTCTTTCGAATGAGCTTTTAAATGCCAAAATTTGACAAAAACCATTGCAATGTAGTGCAATCGTGGCTTATTTTTATATTTTATTTTTACTTGTAGTGATAAGTAAAAACTTGCCGGAATTAACATTTGCTCATTAGAAATTGAAAAATTTTACAACTGACTTTTGCCAATATTTTGCTTTTAGCTGGAAAAGAGACGAATGAAGTCAACTGGATTAAAGAAAGCCCGAATACGTGCGCTCTCGGCAGATGTTGCTCCCGAAGGACGGAAACTGTTTCTCGCAATAATTAAGACGTTAGTTTAAAATAGTTACTAGATTTATCTGTACAACTTCTACAGTGGCTTGTTTCGTGTACGTAGTTTTGAATTCCGGATTCTACTACAGTTTGTGTTTCTTGTTATTTATGCAGGATTGAGGAGGTTGCTTGGGATGGGGATAAAATTGTCGTCCTGAACGAAGTCAAGATATCCTCTCCGTATCGCGTGGAAGATGTGGAGGGAAATAACGAAGCTGCAGTTGTGCATGTCAAGAAAATAGTGGATAAACACTGGAAAGAGCAGAATCAAAATTCAGGCAGCCCTTAAGTGATGAGTAATAATTAATATCTAGCTAATGAATTGAATATTGGTCAACTTAAAATTTTTAGTATGGGTTATCCCTGTGCTTCCCTCGGGTGAATTTAATCGGATGAAAATTTTGTTTAACAATTTCTTACGAATGTAGAATAAGTAGAAGGTAATGTTTATGATCTTTTGTTAATTTGGTATTTAAATTATTTACTGCAACAGAATCACACAATAACAATAAGGTGCAAAATTCATTTACAATTTCATATTCATTCAGATGCATTGCATGCATGTAATTTTATGTAGAACCTCAGGAGGATTTCAAAAGTTTAGCGTATGCCTTCAATTTTTGCTATGGCACACGATCACATTTAGGTTCATGGCCAATTCCCCAATGTTAACGTTGCTTGCTATCACTGCCCACTATACATACATCATGGGAGCAATTCAATAGCATCTCAATTGTCATTTTGTCATATATACTGCATTTCTAATATTTTATAAACTTAACCCAAATTACAGATATGCACATGTTTAATTTGCATTAGCAGTTGTTCCTAATCACTAATAATATTATTCGCTCCTCCTGATGAGGTGTTGGCCCCATGTGTCTCTCTGTCTGTACAATATCACATTCTAAATACCTACTTGCGTAGAAAATGGAGATGTGAAGAATTGATGCTTTCTCAAAGCAATCGCATTAGATTCGCGTGCAAACGAGACTTGCAATTGCAGGTTACTAATTTGTAACGCCTAAAAATGTCAGAACTGTCTTATTTCGCATTGCCAAATAAGTTTCTCACAGTGAATGAATCACACCAAACAGCATGGTATTAGCTATAATATAGTCTGTCCTACACAACACTTGAAATTTGCAGCAGTAAAGTTTAGTATGAAGATTTGAGAGAACTGCAGTTAGTAGAACGCAAATTCTTTTGTGCAGTAAGCTTATGGTCTTACATTATTATTTGAAGACATTCGATTTGAATGTTAGTGAGACAAATACACTAATCTTTATACATTGCATAGTTTATTACTACTACCTCCGTGGCGTGCAATGTACTTAATCAGGTGCTCAACAACTAGTACGTGGCTGAATTCATACTTCATATGGCATCATTAATGCGCTACATGAATAGTTAAAACATCTTACGCTAAATCTCACAACCATTCTAATAACAATGTCTGTTTAAAGTCAGTTATTGTATAATTGACTTTTGATACACCCGACTACCTTGAAAATTTATCGTTTAAAATTGTTTTTTAATTATTTATTGTAAGGAACACAGTGTAGATGCATTATTGCCTTCGTAAATTTTGAAGCACTACGTGTACACATTCTACTTTTTTCAAACTCTGCCATCACTATCACATCTTGCCAACCTACTAATCATAGTTAAGTAGCTGTAGCGCTAAAAAAGACAATTTTCATCAACACCTTTTTTACACTTCGTTAAGTACGTACCAATGAATATTGTTATTTCCGTTCGATTTACCGCAATTTCAAACAAATTTCTGCTTACGCGTCATTAAAAATGGAGTTTAGTGTTTTAATTTCTAGTTCATAACCTGTCAAAAACATTTTCACATCATGTATTTTACATATGCAGTCTGAAATTGATTTATTAGTATCCGTGATAAGGGAGTTACCCTTTACTTCCAGGAAAGGCAGATATGATAATAATTTTTGATAATTCTTATACTCTAGAAGCTCTGTTTGAGAATGTACTTTGGCCTATCTCTCTCTCTGGTCCAATCAAAAGCAGTGTTTCGTGGTGCGGGAATTTTAGGCGGTTTTGACCAAGTCGACCTAGTCAAAATTTCTGCCATATTTCGTCGAAATTAAAAAGTGTGGGTAATGTTTTCGTATCCACATTGACGATCCTCCATTCCAGTTATTATTAATTTGTCATACACAAACAAATATGACCTTAAACTTTGAAATGTTGTAAGCAATATTAACTTTCTCCCAATTTTGATGTCAATATGTATCCATGTGGTCACTTTGAAATATTGAACCATTTCGGCAAAGCAAAGTAAGCACAAAGTATACTTTTGAACCTTCAGTAAGTATAACAAGGCAAGTCCTTTCAGGTTACAATATATTTTGACTATATCTACCATAATAATCCATTTCGACCAAAAAGCCGGTCAAAACCAAGCAGTGGTCAAAACAACTTTTTCTCAAATGAAGCCATAGATGCACTCCAATCGGTTTCATGCAACATGACGATTGGATTAAAAAAAATCGGTTGGCGATTGGCTGGTTGATGGTTTGATTGTGGCTGTTGGATTTAATTTGGGCAGGTGGTTGTTGGATGGTTGGATACATTTAGGGATGCACACCAACAGGTTGGATTATGCCTCAGTGGTTGGATCAAATCGCCCACCCAACCGGTTGGATGTTGAATTGAAAGTCGCCGGTTAGATTAAAAAGTGTCTTCCAACATTGTAGCGTATGGATTGTTAGTATAAACGCACATGAGTATCCAAAAGGAGAATTTAAAGATAGAGTCCATAAATTTGAAAAAAAATATTTTCCCTGCGTAAGCTTTTTCGCTACGTACGACTGTTAGAATATAATTTGCTGTATGGGCTGCCGTATGTGACGTCATTATGCGTTGTTATTCCTATACCACTTCCAATCCAATAATTTTTACATAAAGCACTTAGTAGTCATGCATTCACTCTACAAGTATCATAATTTTGGATTGCCGATGATTTTAGGAGGCTTCTGATGAAACCACACAAACACCAACACTGGGAGAATACCCGGAAATTTTAATCTGGAAGTAAATATGTGGGAACATAAGACTGCACAATTTAATTAAAATAAGATATAACAGTTACATGAACAAAGAGAACAAAAGATTGCATCATCGCTTATACTGACAAATGGTACAATGTCAAACTGAAACATCATCAAATCCATCTTACCAAACCAAACTTAGCAGCCACATTGGGAGACTACAACTGAACTGACTACAAGTGTGCAATGACATGACAATAATTGTTAAAAATAATAAACACTGTTGTAACTCGTGTAATTGTAATGGTGGATGACGAATGTGCGGTACCAGGCAGTGGCACAAATCACAGATCTGACTGACCTCAAAACACTGCGTGCATGCACACACATTTCAACCATTCTTCTGGTCGCTCAGCATTAACTGTACGGATGTGCACACATTCTATAAGATCCACATAGAATTCACAGTAACCATCAAATTGACAAAAGAAGCAGCTTGTGCTCACTTGTGTGAACAATCGTGTCATGTCCCTAACTTTACATGTATAATGCATATATAATATATCCACAGCAACTTGATCCCATTTCGGTGACTTAATAGAACAAGTACATATATTCAATTAAGCCAACTGACAATGAGTCAGAATAAAAGGTATTGGTAGATCAATGAAAACAGGGAACACAAGGTTTCTCATCTCACCGCATCCCACTAATATAAATCTAACAGAAACGCACACTAATTGATCAAGATAGTGGCAAAGAAAATCAAAAGGACCTTTGGAGACTGTTCAGACTGTCTTCAAATATCCTCTTGTTGTTAGGTTACCACACACACTCAGGTGTCTCCTGCATTTGCGGTAGCCACAATAGTACCAATCAATCAACTATCTATACGTGTATGTGTAGACATTCATATCTCAGCAATTAGTAACAATCTGTGGTGCTGAAAGGGTCCTATTGTATTCACTTGTATTTTGACTAACATTCGTGCAATTACTAGCATTACTTTTAAGTATGCACGTATAGGTTATTGTTGTCATTTACTTGTGGCTTACATTGATAATGCGAATGAATGGTTGAATGAAGAAATGAAGTACCTTGCAACACTATCTATAATTGTAATATCCCATGAATTGCAATACCTGTGTGTGAGTGGCCATCGAATCGTTTTCACCCGACACACAGTTTATTTATACAGGCAAGCATGAGACTTGAGACAATGAGGAAAAAACTTTTTTTCAGTGGCTTGTCGAAATAATGGCTGTATAAGGTACGTTCAGAAGCACTTTTAGGATATCACCTAAATCACATTGTGTGGATAGAATGCAAATATTCAGGTAGCCCAGTAAGTAAGGATAGAGATGCAAGTGTTAAGCGAGGAATGAAATGAAAATGAGCATCTCGGCTCTTGTGTGAGTCAGTGAGTGAATGAGTGAGTGACTGTTCCTCACCTAATGTTTTCACATCTAATCTTGAGTGCAAGCTACATGAGCAGTAATCTATAGCAGTAGCTGCCGCACTAATACTACAATCTAATGATATTCATCGTGCTAACTATTTACATCTACTAGTGTGCTGATGTAGCCGAAGGAGCATTAATAGCAATATATTACAGTGGTGATTTGATGGAGAGGACAAGAACCACAGTTTCTTTTGGAAAACTCGAGAAACTGTAAAGACTTTGTCTGTCTTCCTCCTCGGCATTTGAACGTTAACTTGGGCAGATTTAACTGTCGCTGTGACTCTGGTCGTGCATTCTCTCTCGACGTGCACACAAAGTGAAAAAACCTTTTTATTTCCAATTCAATCTCTGTTTTCCAACTTCCGATTAATATATTTATAGCTATCATTTATGGAATATGGCTAAATGTGAACGTCTTCGTGTCTGTTTGCTGTTAAGTTCCTTTATCACATTAACATCTACACAGTTCAGGTTCCAGACGCCAAAATTAATTTTATTAAACCTTTTCATTTGAAATTCTGTGCAATCTCCTTTTGGAATTTTCCATGCAGTTCATTAGGCAATTACTATTGTATAAAAGGGGAAATGGTGTGTTTAGGAATCGAGATCCATTTTATGATGACTACGATCACCGGAGTGCCCGACCGCGACAACAGCAACAGCCAAAACCAGTAATAAACCCTTGCCATTCCAATGCTCATCGGGTGATCACCAATGAGCCCAGGAGAAGTTACAATTACAGGTAGTACAGCAAATTTATTATATTAGCAATTAAATGTTGACCTTTCGGAACTAGATATTATTTAATTATTTACATGTACAAATGTCTTTAAAAAAAATACACTGAAACGGTTTTATATTTAGTTGGTGGTTTACCAGTCAATTAAAGTGTTCGCAAATATATATGTCCCAATCCCTCATTCTGCACATATTTAACTTATTTTATAAAATAATATGGGCTGCATTTCATTCAAATAAATTCATATATTTACTAAATCATTTAACATCGGAAATTGCTAAGAACACATACATACATTAAAAGTGGAATATTATTTTATTTTGTTCTTATGTTATTTTTATTATGTTCTGTCCTGAAACGGTAATATGAATTCTGGCCTTTGTTCCTAAATTATCAAACCAATGCATTACTATAAGAGAGAAAAACAATATCTCATTAGCGTAACCACAAATTTTTGGCCCGGGAGACGTGCTCCCTAAGCTGGCGCATACTCATATAATTGCATAATCTTTTCCAAATGTATTGTTAAAAATAATTGTAACGCTTACTAAAATTTGATATTTCCATGTAGGTGATTTTCTTTTGTTGCGAACTGCCATTTTAATGAAACAATTAAAGACTAAAGTTGTATTATCTAATGTATTTTATGCTTAATGTGCAATATATGTAAAAGTGTGGAAATAAAAACTAATAATAATTTCAGATTCGGATCTGCGTCACATCGCGAGCAGGCATTGTGTGATCGGGATCTGATCCCTGGATGGTACCGGTTTCACTCCCTTGCTGGAGACACCGTTCCAACATCATGCCCTGGAGTCAATTATTGCGGAACGCGTGCACCCGTCTGGATGAAAGGTAAGCACAAGTTACCCATTCCATATTTAAATGCTTTTCGTGCACATTTCTCAAATTCTATAAAATCAAATTGAAATGGCCTAATTAGAAACGACAACTTTGAAAATTGAATAATGAGCATTTGTCAAGTAATTGGGTTAATTCTGTAATTAGATTACAAAAATACTTTCATATTTTGAAAATTAGCGTACAAAAGAAATCCTCTGTTTTCATTCTGAAAGGAATACAATATTGTAAAGCGCAGCATAACCGGCAATAAAATTTAAGCTTTGCTGAGTTTTTTTGGAAGTTTTTGGGAAAAACGTATTATTGCTTTGCACATCGCCATAACGAATTCGTAACCAAATTAAATTATGTGCTATCATTTGTCATTATTCTGCTTGAACGTACCTATAATTGTGTTAGTAAGATACAAAGTGAAAGAGAAATACTACAACAAATACTTTTTGCCATTGTTTTTTGTACCTTATGAGAATTTCATGCAATGGGTTCGACAATCAACGTGGCATTTTACAACCTGCAGAACTTCTTTAGAGCTTGCAGAATAGCACAAAAACTATTTGGGAACAGTTCTTTCATAAATAGAGACTATATAAAATATATATGTAGGCACATTCGAGCAATTTGTCACCTAATACAGGGATACAACTGGTTGTTTGTTGCTGCCGTTTTACTTGTATATTTACTGTTATTACTGGGTTGCACGTTTTGCTCGAATGATGCGTTTTGTGCATGCATGCATCCTAAATTTTCAATTCGAGATTGTTTACAGCAACGCTTTGTTGAAGGAATAATTTTTACACATAGAACACTCTATGCACGTGTTGGGCAAAAAGTCGCTCTTTTTTAAACAACTTTCATTATTTGTTGCTGTAATAGTTGTACAACCGTGTTGAGCGTTAGCAGTCCCTTTACAAATAATCTCATTCTCTTGACGCTAATTTGGAGAAACCAACAATTTCCCCCCAATCTTTGCAATTTTAGCTCAAATCCAAGTTGAATTTGTAAGCTAAAGCTATTTGTGTCGTTTTATAGGTACATATTATGGTTTTCTTGTTTTTAAATACTATGTCGTTTTGCTATTGCTACGTTCGTCACTTCAAAGTAAATATAGGTACTCTGCTTCACTATTTCAATGTGGACAATAAATAACGTATATTAAGTAATGTGTGCAGTATTATGTTAGAGAAGTGTCGTTAATGGTCAATTCAAGGTTATTTTTTTCTATATCCTTAAACGATTAGAAACTGGTACCACACATCGCTTTTGGGAGCGAGGCAGAACATCAAATAAGATTAACATTACTGACCTCTACCTGCAACTTGTGTGAGAACGAAAGGTTCCAACCAAGTAACGTCGAATGTAAATAATTAAAAAACCAAAGCTGAATCAATTCACATATATACAATAACATTATTGTTTTACTTGCATTTCTGCAAAATACAGTTTAGGAGGATTTCAGATTGTTCCAAAATAAAAACTTAATAAATGTGAATCCTAAATTGTTACATGTATACTACGAACATTCCGTAGTTTTCTGTTGTGTGCAATATAGTACATATGCAGATGACTAAAGGTTGTTGTTGTCACCATTTATTATCTGTATTACAAGCAGTCAGAAAAACACAAAACAAGTCAAGTCGATTCAACAGACAAAAACTATTTTGCAATAGATACTGATTCAGAGACGAAGCTGCGTTTACAATCCGTCAGTGATACACGGTCACAGTCTTGATTCCTTGTGTTTTTTAAATGTTTATTTATATGCAAAAAAGGTACTCCATGTGTCGATTCGATACATATTTAGAACCAAATTTTACAGTTTGCATGAAATTCAAACTCAGCAGTGTAGCGAATGAATCAAATAATCGAATCCAATTATGGGCCGTAATTTATAGGTCACATATAATAGGGGAGTCACTTTGGCGCAGTGGTGTGAAATTACGATCATCCTCCTTGGATCATAAACTTCGAATCCCGCTGCCGTCAAAGCGATTAGAAGACCATAGTGAGTAAACGGTCTCTTGAAAAATCTATCTGTAGTGCAGTGCCAGAAAGGATAGAGCTATGTAGGGCTATTATAACTGATGTGACTTGTAACAAGATATAAGACCAGGAAAAATAATACGCAATTGTAAGATCAAGGCTCAAAAGACCCGAGTGAAATGCAGACAGACAAAATCTATTGTATTGTGGTCCAGTGTTTAAGACTTCAATGGAGAACTTGACTATAGAACCACATATATTGAGACCCGAGGTGCCCAATACACTTTGTTCTATGATACAAGATACATTTATGAAACTCCCAAGATACAACATGCATGAGATTATCAAGATACGGAAAAAGATGAGAAAATACACGACACTCTTAAGATACAAAATGTATGAAAGCTCAGTGATAGATACAAGATAGAAGACACATTTGTAAATTCACAAGACACAAGATGCAAGATACCCCAAACCACTTAAGGGGTATTTCCATCCTGTATCTTGGTCACCTCTGGTGGAGACAACCAAAGCGGGTAGGAGAAGAGGGACCGTACTGGTGCAAAAGCATCCCCAAAATAGTCAGAAGTTGGCATTTAAAATTATAATCCCGAACGGATTTTAACTTCGACACTTTTTGCACATTTCTGCCCTCGTATTCTAATTCATAATAAATAGACAACAGAATTCAACAGCCTGCCAAATTAATTTTCTTTCGATCTAAACATTTCACTTATAATTAATGTGGATTTTGGAAAGCAGGTGAAAAAATACGCCACCTCTTGCAGTTACGCATGCATATAAATGTAATTTATAACACGTACAAGTTTTGCTTACGCATGTACTGCAGGTTTAAGAACTGTAATGCATTGGTTTCGCCAAACAATAGTTTGGGGTTTGGCAACTCGCATTAAATCCTGCATTATAAATAGTTAAAGATAGATAAATGTATGTATGAAGGGAGTGAAATTAAATCTGGATGTAATAGAGTTAAGGTTTTCAATTTCAATGAATGCTTGAATGGACATTGATGGTTTGTGAATGAAATTTTCAAGGTTCAATTCCCAGCACGGATGAAGGAGTAGTAAAAGTGACGGGGTGCGTGTCTGTTCAAGGCAAATGTTGCACCACTCAAATCCCAATGCTGGTGAGGAACTGCTCTGACTTCATCGTGTACCATCTGCAGCCTACTCCCGCCTGTCCCTCTGCCTACTGTGCTGGCTATGAAGTTCCATGTCCGATTGGTCTTTCGTCAGACAACGGATACACGCCTTGTCACTGTAATCAATAAAAATCTTTCTCATTTATCATTAATTTAATGCTAACAACGCTCGTCACCACCATAATATTGTCATACACACAAGGGTGTACTTTGTGCACACATAATATTATTATACAGTTCGGCTCAGCCACCTAATGCGTATGATGCACTTGAGAGACGCACGAAAGAGCTTTCGCATTTTAGACGTGTGCGGTTTTACAACCAATGTCTCACAGAAAGTCACTATGTGAATTCTGTCAACCACAATATATATATACATACATATACTACATAGATGTTGAAAAATCAAATAGCTATATTTTCATTGTTCTTTGTCAATGTCTTATGAGGTAGATGTAGACTGTGCGCACTGTTCATGACGTGTTCATATAGTACCCACAGATTTCTTTCCCATTGCTAGGCTAATCTCTCCATTATCTTGCATGCAAATGTCTCTCTCTCTCTAAATCTCTGTACTATCAGGCACATTACTGTCGTCTTGTCAGAATAAACCCTTTCATCCCAACTGTAATTTCATCTACAATAGACAATTTATTTCCAATTAGCCATATTATTATAGTAATGTGTAAGTATTCTAATGTATGTGAGAAAATGAGTGCACAGTGCACAAGTCCTTCAAATTCAAGCTCATAAAATATTTGTCAATGAATCTTGTCGTCCTGATTCTGCTACTCAGAGATATGCACTTGTGGATTCTTTGTATGGTGAATGTCAAGAAAATTGTTCCGACTACTAGGAAAGGGGTAATTTTCTTTTGACAGTTCCTGTAGACCTGTTGGAGACAAAAGTGTCCACAGGATTGTCTAAGGATGGGACACAAATCCAATTCTTCTGTGACATTACACTCGGAGGTCATGTAGTGCCCGAGTCGGTTGCATTGGAGGTGGAGTGGTTGGCCGACGATGAAACAGTACAAACAGAAACGTTTGGTTTGTTGCAACAGCATAAAGGTGTTCTCAAAGAGGACAAATGGTCCATTGGACAAATCGTAAGTGGGATTCTCTGTTCGACTTTGCCATTTTTGCTTAGAATTTTGATGTGAACGCTAACGTGTTTTCAATAATTCTGTTTTTCACACTATACTCAGCTACAATGTAAAGCCAGAGCCAAACATACAACCATAAATACATTTACGTCTGCAGTTATGAGTCCGCCTTACAATACTGGAGTCAAAGTTCTCAGCTCACCCAATCTCTCAGCTACTGAAGGTAATATTTGCACAGGATTCCAACTGTCCGCATGAGAATAATAATTAATTTATACATAAGTAACATTGTTGAAATTTTAGGCGCAGATCCAGTGTACATAGAGCTTCAAACCAAGGTGCCTATAATTTGCCCAAAAAAGAAAAAACCACCAAAAACCGATAAAAATGGGAAAAAGGTAGAAGAGCAAGAGGAAGAGGAGGAAGAAGAGTGCTGTATTACATTGGAAATGTCTGTACGAAATCCCATAAGTCCTCCAAGATGCTCCAGCGGCAGTCAATTTGACCTGGTTCTTACTTATCTTATTTTAATATCTTACTTACACTTGATTGCATTTTTTTGCAGTTAATTAAGTACATTGCAAAAAATAGCTTCTACTGTGTATATAATTAATTTTACGAAGGTTGTTCTGAGCACATGTTCCTACAAAATCTGTGCGGACGAATGGAACACGACTCACCGTGTGCCCGTGTGGGCCGTCAACGATGGACTTTATGGGAAAGTTGACGAAGACGAAGATATATCAGTCATGGTAGACATCAGAGGGGCTGAAAATAACCCTCCCAAATGGCAAGAGATATCCATTCCATCTCAAGAAGTAATTTTTCCACCAAAAAACAAATTATGAATCATTTATTTTGTGCTTGCAATCTGTGAGCTTACATTAGAGGTACAAATGAGTAGGCCTTCGTAATGGCAAAAGAATTATTTTTCGCATTGATGTAGGTTCATATTCTACCAGCAGACATAAATCAACGGTGCACAATAGATGAGTACATTACAACATTTGATGGGATCTCTTACCGAAACCCATTGGAAGGAATATTTGTTCTTTATCGTCACGCTACTTTACCATACGAAGTTCAAATTCAATTGAAGAAATGCAATCAAAGAGCAATATGTAATTGTGCGGTTGCCATTCGTTTTGGTGAAATAATGCTAGCAGCTGAAGTGTGTACTTTGGGGAAAATGAGATTTTGGAGCTACACCGCAGATGGAAGTTACATTGAACCTTCTAAGATCCCTAATTTGCCACAAATTATACGAATTGACGAAGGCCGTAGTTTCCAGGTACATAAATGAAATATTTTTTATTTTACCTCAATGGTTACGCTGGGTAGTCTGAAAGCAGTAGAGCAAATTCTTATATTATTTGATCGCATATTTAGTAGGCATAACTAACAAGTAACAAGGAGATTTCATTTTTGTATGTATTTGTACACTGTGAATTCATATTCTCTTATTCGCAAGGTAAAATTGCCATCAGGGACGCGTATAAACTTGGGGCCCAATCTCAGGTTCATAAGTGTGCAGGCATCTTTGATGGACGAAGATAAAACGTCAGGTCTATGCAGTTCTTTGGACAAGGACGACAGTAATGACTTTACCACCTTCAAAGGACAAGTGGTGTGTCCAGCTAATAAAACGGTCGCTTTGTCCTGTCCCGACTATGCAAAGTCCTGGAGACTTTTGTCGGAGCAAAGTTTATTTCACGGTTCGTTCAACAATGATGGCCACCCTGACGACGAAGGAGAGAATCAGTTGGATGACTCAGTCAATCCCGGCCATTGCAGTTGTTCTGGTTTGAAAAAGCAAAAAGTTGCCGAGTTGAGGCCGAAAACAAAGTCAGGTTATTCCTCGTATCCATACGAAGATTTCCAGCCTGAGGAGCAACAAGAGGAAGAGGGGGAAGCTTCAAAATGTTATACTAGTCAATGTGTGGACCCGAGAGGAATTGATGTTACAATGCAACTTCTGGAATTAGTCTTGGACGAGGAATTCAGCGAAGATGAGGAGGGGACTAACCTTAAGGCGGATCCTGGTCAACTTGTTCCGGTCTTTTACAGCAGCGGTAGACAAGATGTTGCTCTGCGACACAGTGGTGAGATAACGGAGGATGACGCCGAAGTTTACTGCAGAGGAATGATAGAGGGAATGCCGGCTACTAAACTATGTCGTGAAATCGCTCATATTGATGTTGAAACTCATATAAAAACTTGCAAACATGAAATTATGGTAAATTTAATTGTTTAAAAAATTGTTTTGAATGTGGTAGAAATATTATGTGCAATGAACTATTCTGTTTCTGGGAAATTTTAGCATACAAAATCAACCCTGTGGTCTATGGATGCCTTGGAGCAACTTCGCTGGGATTGCAGAGATCAAGTTTATCACAACTTGACGGTGTGGGAGCCTCAGCTTGGGAGACAGCATGGAACACCACCATTGTCAATCTTGTCAAGTCTTTGCTTGAATAATTGCACATCGTTTGGATCTTGTGAAAACGGTTATTGAAATAATTCATCAGATTCTGCAATTTCTGATCATTTGAAACAGTTTTTTATAATACTTTTTGAAACATTCAGGACAATGTGCGTGTCAAAGAGGATATTCTGGATCTGACTGCTCGATTAATATTCATCAATCTCCAAGAGTAACAGCGCTAGGTCATCGTGGTGTTTGTGACATCCGAAAAAAGCCATGCAGCGAAGTTATAGTGTGGGGAGAAAGATTTGCTGACCATGAAAGCATCAAATGCCACTTCGATGTTTATAGGGTAGGTAATAATTTATTTCCTTTTTATTGTGAAATTATGGATTTTCTCCTACGATTTTGCTAGCTGTGTATTATAATTTAAATAACACATTCACGAGCTAATTGTATGTACGTATGGTTATGTGTAGACACAAAGCATCAAATCAGTTCCAGTGTTATCTGGGACCGTGTCAACAAATGGTCGCTTGCTAACCTTTCAGTCGTTAATATGCGACATTCCGGATTTACCTGTTCATGATGCAAAAATTACTACATTTTATATTCCTGGGGAAGGACTTGATAAGACGAGGTGGGTAGCAGAATTATTTTTTAAAGTCTAAATCTAACTTTTTTGTGGCTTCATATGAATTAACTAATTCTCTTGCAAATTAATTCACAGAGCATTAATGAGAGTTCGAGTTAGTTACGGCTCAGAAAGCACTCCAAGTGAAGCATTGGATTTGGCCATATTCGATTCCCTCTGTTGGGTATGTGAGACACCATTGGCGTGTCAGCCTCACCCATCACAAAGTTGCAACGTTCTTAGCGAGCCATTTGGGTCAAGCGATCCATTTCAAAGTACTCAGTCCTTCAGCAACCCAAGTTTAGGCTTTTCTCAAAGTAACAGTCCACTACAGTTCTCCCCCGACTCATCTGGTGGATTCACTCCGTCCAGCATATCTAATGGTGTCATTTTGCATGGACAACTGCATCCCCAACTGAGTAGTCCGTGTCACCAGCGTAAAGACTCTGGTCCTTGCAAAAATGACAACTTGCGCTATTTCTACGATTCAAATGGACCAAATTCATGTAGACCTTTTATATATGGGGGCTGCCAAGGCAACAGCAACAATTTCCAATCGGAGCAAGAATGTATGTCAATTTGTGCAGTTGTCGCACCATCTGCAAGCATTGTCAGCAGTAACCCAACGCATTCATTTTCCCCTCAACTTCATCTGGGAAATTTGGTCGTCTTGAATTCAGCTACGACTCAGAGTTCTCCGAAACTTCCGGAAAAATGTCTTCTAGGGAATAGCCCTGGGACATGTCTTGAAGAATCTGTGAAATACTATTTTGATAGTTTAATGAACAAGTGCAGACCTTTCATATATCGAGGTTGTGGAAGCAACGCTAATAATTTCTCCACCAAAGATCAATGTATTCAAGAGTGTGAAAGTTTAGTGTAGAGATACAGAGGGTGTTTGGTTCTATTTTCCCGATCGTTGATTCTAGAATAAAGCGCGTTAGACCGAGTGTACACATTTGAAATTGTCAGTAGGACTGAAGAACCTTTATCTATAAGTCAAGAAAAATTTCAAATCTACAGGTTTAAAAATACCCTAGTGATGCAATCCAGAAGCTGTAGAATCCATAAATTTCTGAGAAGAATTGGCCCATAAAATCCAGCCTATTCTACACAGCAACAATCAATACACACAATAAAGTTCAAACTATAGAATAGCCAAGCGATTTAAGCTCTCAGCACTACCAATCACTCAATCTGTCTGACTACCTAAAAGTGGGGGGATCCCTCTACGCGTAGGTCCATATGGGGAATTTTCACAACAACAATGGGGTGTTAACATTTTTTGACATATTTCCACATAATTTTAGCATGGAGCTAATACACAATAATTGCTAGTTCGGGACGATTTAGAGAGCTCATTTCTATCTTAATTTATACTTTTTTCTATATTTGTTACGATTTTCAAAGACGATCAACTCATTTTCATCCTTTGGACATCCAATTCAATACACAAACAAACAAGACATATAGTTACGCTACAAAAATTTGCCAATTTTTGGTGCATTTGGAAACTATATGTATGGATTCTTCCCCTTCTGGATTGCATGTTTGGCCATTTTTAAACCTGCAGATTTGAAATTTTCCTAACTAGTATATAGGTTTCTTCTAGTCCTACTGAAAATTTAAGTCTGTACACTCAATCTTAACCCGCTTTATTCTAAACTCAGAGATCGGGAAAATAGAGCCACACATCTTTTGTATATACTATAATAATATATTACAGATATTTGGTAGCAGTTATGTAGAAATGTATAAATCATATTTTATGTAGATCAGTAAATTTAATTAACGTTATAATACTGTGTTATGGTGATGTTATATTATTAAGTGCGTGATGTTTGTACAATAGCTTACATTCGTGGATCATCACAATTCATAAATGTATGTACTCAGTTATTGTCTGCCATTATTACAGAAATACATTTTTTAGATTCTATAATCATTTGCTTACATTACAACATTAATCATCATCTTAATAGAAGTGGAAAGTCCAATTCAAATGTATAGACTGTTTTCCTATTCCTGTTGGTATTTCAAACTAATTACGCCCCTCAATTCTCTCATCAATTAAATTATTAGTATTTACACATGAAGTACTCAATTATATAAATGTAATATTTAATGCGATACAGCTTTAGCGATAGAATTGCATAAAAAGCAAGATATAGACAAAATCCAAGTTATGAGGTCTAGTAGAAAAATCTGTCCTAAAAAGTTTGTTCACTTTCAGTAAACTAGATGGAGGCTACGTCATGTAACATGCTGTAATATGTAACCCTTTCTTATTGCAAATATTAAAATACATAATAGCTTAGCTGGCCACAAGAATAAACTGAAAACTGTTTGGTGATAATAATGCAATTCAGCGTA
>JABASC010001148.1:0-26587 GCA_019776185.1 Plutomurus gul | reverse complement strand
AGAGATATCCCAATGAGCAATTGCGCAAAGGCCAATTCTTTGTCGGTTTTAACAACTGGCGGCTACAATGGTTCTGTTTTCTTTATACAAAATATAAAATACAATGTTGGTGAGTGTGAGCTGGCAACTAAAGAACTTAATACCGCAACAGCTCTATATATACATTTCAGTTGAGCGCGGCTACAGATAACCGCACTGTTTTCTACTGTCACCTCCTTAAAGAACTAAGTAACTAGGGTTGCATCCCCTTTACATTGAAAATATTTTACGACCGGCTAAATTGCAAGAGATATCAACTAGCATGTCGCAAAATTTCTTCTACACACTTAGCTCTCAAATTCCACAGTGGAAGACTTAGGTATTTTATATAGTTCAAAAACCTTATACTCTAGTCACTAGTAGAATTTTGAACGAAACACTTTGTGTACATATATTTTGAAGCGTTATGTGAAGACCTTGAATTGAATACGAGCACATCCGTCTAACTGCAGGCGGTCGTGAAGAGGATTAGAAGCAAGCCTGTACTAGATGTGTATATAAGATATAAAAGTCTACAAAATTGGATTTAAATATCTAGTGTGTTATCTTTTGTTCGATTCAAAATGTCAACATCAATTTTTCCGCGGTACTCTTACATATTGCTACTGTCACTCTCTGCTAAAGTCCAACATTTTCGCAGTTCGGCCGAACATCAAAATCCTTTTAGGAACAAAGTTCATATGAATGTACGGTACATTTAGCAGTTGGTGGCTGGTGAGTGTGCCAAACAGGAATCCTGAATGAAGAATGAACAAAAAGCAGCTACGCGTGCATGCAGCTATTTGTTAATATGTGTAGGAAACTACATCGACCAACCTATACATACACACACACTTATACAGAGATTCAATTCCCCTAGTGCATTACAAACTAGGCTTATCTATTTATCAGTGTACTAGTTTCGTAAACACTGTATACACACACTGTACGGAAAAATTGATATCTTCATCAGAAACTGTACACAGTATGCAGATACACTCTGTGTACACACTCACATTCTATTAATTTGTTGTCTCTTTTCATTAGGGCGAATATTAATGATCGGTTTTTCTTATTCTTGGAAAAACTCGTCTTCTCCTTCTAAAAAGGATATAATCAAGAATAAAAACAAGAATGTCATCCATAAAGTAACAAGCTACGAGAGCACAGCGCCTAATCCCCTTAACAGAGTTTAGTTAAGTTCAGTGTGGACTGCTCAGTTGTTCTCAAAGGGATAAATTGAGGCAAAAAGATACTACTACTGCTACTACAGTATAGGAAGTGGATAAAGGGAAAATCGATGTGTGCATGTAGTCATAGGACTATTTTATCCAAGACTGACTACTACTACACAGCTACGTAACGAGCTGAACTGAACTAACATGAGACACAGACACACACAGAGAGAGAGAGAGAGAGAGAGAGAGAAGAACACAGGCCAGGCCAACCAACTCAACGACGTAGTGTACGTATCTCACTTGAACCCAGGCGCTTGCTTTCTCTCTCGCTCCCTCAGACACACCGAACTTGGAATTCAACATTAAGTGAAAATGCACTATGAGCTCAACTATCCTCAACTGTAGTTGGCAACCCAGCTTGCCTTTCGACTCAACTCCCTTCTTCACTCCTCTCCACACTACGCTTTATAAAACATTGCCAGACAGAGTCTTTCGTATAAAAGCGAGCTGAAGGAACACAATCCGGTTTAGTTTGTGGATGGAAAGCAGACCGCGCTCCGTCAGGCGAAATATTTCTTAGGCAAACAAAGAATATTGAAAGCAGCAGCAACGACTTTAAGCTACAACTCTTATCGCAGGTTCAAGAGATTAACCCGCTCGTCTTCAATACCTTCAAACAATAAGTAAAGTCAATTGCCGACACCCCCCACACACACTTTGTGTGTGTGTCCTACTGCAATATAAGAAATCACACATACCTTCATTTATATTCTTCCGTTTGAAAATTTACTCTTTCCACCATTAACTTGCTGCCAGTGACAGTGAAACTGTGAAAAAAATGTAAAGTGTTTTACAGCGCGCACGGAGGAAAATGAACTTTTTTTGTGACTCAAGGACTTAAATTGTGTGCAAGCAGAAGCAGACTAAAAATTGTGATGGTCCTTTCACGTGTCTTCTAATCACACTAACTGCAACTACAGATCTATCACGATCAACTTTTCTACACTTGCAGAGTACAGGGACGAAGACAAAAGTAAAGTGCAGAAGTTTACATAGATAAGTTTTACTCTCTACTAAGTGCGTCCAATCAATCTTGCATCTTTTATACGATAGATGACAACTCATCTTTTAGCAACTCAACTTTCTTGTCGACTTCACACTTAAGCACACAACAGACACAAGAGGAGAGAGCAACCTGAGCTAACATTTCTACAATTTGGCCTGCCTCTCTTCAGTTTTTCTGATAGTTACAGTATCTTCCCGGTTTCTTCTCTTTGGAGAAATCCATTGTCTTATCCAAAATCGTACACTGATAGTGCCATGAATAGTACACCAGTCAAGCCACCCACTAATGCTAATGTCTGCTGTGAGTAACCCGAAAGCAGGCCAGGATTTATAAAACTACACGTAATCCTGCTACAAAGCTGGGGCTGAACACGCAAGCAAAAATAAAACAAAGTGAACCTACGAATAAAAGAAGTAAATAATCTTCTTTGTCATCTGAAAAAGGAGAAAAAGACCAAAGCGGAAAAGTGGAAACTACTACATTTTTGAATTGTCTTTTTTCCTCATCTTCCAGCCACTTGTATTTATATTATATTATATATAGTAAATACGATCTGTTCTTTTCTATGTGCGTTTAGGAAAACGGGAAAGCGAAGATTATTCTGAATCGTGTTTACGAATTCTTTGAGTACTAACACTTTTGTGCTCTTATCTTCCGACTTTGTCTCACTCACTGACTTCCACTCGACATTTTAACTTTCGACTCAAAGTCTCCAGCTCTCAACTCATCGCCCTGTTTCAGAGACGAGGACGCATTCTCACTCACTCTCACTCACCCAAAGAGAAATACTAAATCAACATCATCACTACTATGTGTGTTTTTGGTATTCTAATTCGAATCTAATGCTGCTATTGTGAAACCTTGCAGGGTTATATATAGAGTAATTATTTGACAGCCAGGGACGCAATATTGTCGTGACAGCTCCTGCGATTACAAACAATTACAATGATACTTCAAAGTTCACGTTCAAGGATTGTTAACTGACAACTGATGACTGACTCGGTGGGAAATTACTGCAACACATAAATAGTAAATAGTGTTTTCCTTTGTATTCTACCCGTGTACATACTAGAGCGTATTTAAATTCAATAGTTATGTATGCACGGGGCAACGAAAGAGTTAATAATGTGAAAGAGTGATAAGTGTTTTTATCTGTATTGTATGTGCACATATACTCGAAAGTAGGAAAAGTCACTTGAATTAATAATGTCTCTATGTACATACATCAAGAATTTTGAGTGAAAACGTTTAAGATAAAGACAAAAGTGTGAGTTTGTTTATCAAAAATACATTGAATTGGAATTGGAAGGTGGTTCTAAATATGTAGCAGGTGATTGTGTGTACTTACTATCGTGGGAAGACAATAGTCTCCGAATTGTGATTAGTATTAGACGAATATTTTAAAGTCTACGCAGTTATTTGATATTTAAGATAATAGTGAATGTGACGGTTCTATTCATTTCACTGTACTCTCGTATTCGGTGACTCAAGTACATTCGAACGTGCTTAGTGACTTATTTAACACCACAATCCAACTGTCCTTCGCATTCAACTTCAAAGGTAAAAGTTCACAATTTTAATTTCATAAAATTTTTCTGTAATCCTACACGCTTCGTTATTAAGCAATATTTGGTCACGACATACTGAATTGTTCATTATAAATTGCGCCTTTTGTGAGCAGTCCTGAATAATCTGTACGACAAATCTAATTATTGCTGTGTAAAATAATTTGATTTCTTTTTTGCAGAGGAAAGAGGTAACGAGTACATTAGAAAATTTTAACTAAGGCTCTAAACACCTACTTGCCCCGAATGCAATCAGATACGCCGTTGTTTCATTTTGCTGACGGTGTATTTTTATGTGCGTAGCTGAAGGAGAAAATCGTTACTTGTATTAACAGTGGTGGAGTTTTCACCAATTTCCTATTCCCACTCTTTTCATGGATCGCACAGCCATTTGAGAAAGCGTTAAATATGGAATACAAATTGAAAAAGCATGGCTGACTGAAAGTATGATAAAGAAAAGCGTCTAATTAAAATCAGCCAGAATTCCCATAAACAATGATAATCGACTCACAAATCTAAAGCCACAAGCCAAATACATAGCATAACTAACACTAACAATATGCTAGCCACCCATTCCATTTTCTGTTCTCTGTCCAAAACGTGAGAGTGTGAAAAAGGAAAATAGTGAAATAGTGAAATTTCTTTAGTGAATACACAGAGAACTAGTTAGTCCTCGTTTTGTTGAGCTCAAATTGAACGAACGACTAGTCCTTTGGCAAAGTTCCGTCATCATCAGTGTGCAGTGTAGGTCGCCTGGTTTATTATAATGAGGACAGAGCAGGACAAGCCATACCATAGAGAGAATGGAAGAGAGAGAGAGAGAGAGAGAACGAAAAGAGTCATAGGAAAACTTTGAAAACGACTTTACGTACGTAATTTTCAAATTAAAACCTATAAATTTCTGAACTTTTCTTCACTAGCTTAGGGCATGTTGGAATGCAATAATAGAGTAGTAGTATGTTGAGATAAAGTAAGTAGTACCTACTACCTAGTGTGGTAGTGGGACAGAGACTAAGTTCAGAACCAGTCCGTTCTATTATTGTTAGCACTTGTTCATTTCAGTCTGTCTGCTTCAAGTTTAGTTTATAAGACTTGTATTGCTATTCAAATGTAACATAACATTTCAAAGCTAAACCTTCTATTAAAATAGCAGAAGAAGTACAAAAGGGCTCCAGGAGGAGAAATTGTTGAGGTATGGTACTACATACACACTATTACATTAAGTACCGAACTTTCTATCTGTAGTACTTTGTTCATGTAGTATTTACTGTGCTGTATATGTGCTCCCTATGTATTAGTTCTCATAAAATCTTATAGCTTTAGGCAAAAATAGCAATTCCCTTCCGGAACAAATACATACGGCCTCACCTTACATATAAGCACGGGGGACCGGTAGCAGCAAAGAGACATTCTACGACAATAATAAAGCACTCCAAGTGACTACACGGTCCCAATTTATGCAAAGACAAAATTAAAGTCCCGGAAAGGGCGCTGCATAAAATAAAACCGCGAGCTCTCTCATGGAATCCAATCAACTGTGCCCAAACTCATTTATTGGTTCGATTAGGATCGAAATTGGAAACTTGAGTAAAGTCAAGACAAGGGACTGTAGATGTACTTACTCATTCAGTGAGAGAAAATACTGTTCGATTCTGATCTGAGAGTGGATTTTCTTGTAACTTTATAACTAAAATAAGCTTATTCTGTTCATGGTCTTTCAGGAATCACACTCCCATCAATAGAACAAAATGGAAGAAGAATCTGCAATAATGAAACGGGATTTATATACATGACAGTGTCGAGAATAGACCGCAGTAGTGTACGAATACATGTGCTCCATATATGAAAGTGCTAATGGTGACGGGAATTCCACAGACAGAAGAAACATGAAAAGAAAGGACATTGCCGTAGAAATGACAGAGTAAACATTATCCAGTGATCGTTTTCAAAGTAAAGGATACTGTGCTGGGACACTAGAATACGTACAGACTAATTTACTGTTACTGCTCTTCACTTAACACATTGACGAAGGTAACTGCCACACATCTCTTTGGAATTCATGTGACAGTGTAAATTTATTATATGGACCTAATGTAACTCTTTTGGGCACTCTATCACCTAATCATATCATTCTCAAAAAGTCAACCGAACATTGTAGATTAGAAGAGTTGTAATTGTAATCCTCTTCAAAAATTGAAGTATCATTTGTTGCTACGCTTTATTTCCCTTTGGTTCATTCCCTGATAATTGATTTAAACACTAACAATTATTGCAGATTATCTTTGCACGGAACACTACAAAAAATACTTGTTGTGGCTGAGCTGAGTGCCGTCAGTACACTGACAAAATTCAGTCAAAGTAACTTGGATATGGATTATAATCCATATCACAGTTACGATCTCTTACTACTCCTACCTACAACTATATTAATTTGCAAGACGAAATAGTTGTTAATCACCAAATCAATCGATGTATTTATTATTTTCTAAAAATTCTTCTACTAGACATTGTATACTTTACCCATCGTATTTGTCTTCGTGTGCGAAAGTGGTAGTAAAAATTGGTGTGAATGTGAAAGGATAATTTTAACTTCACTGTATTAATCAATAGGGAATGTGTATCGGCATAGTGTTATCTGTGTAGTGTTGAAGGGGTGACGAGGTGTAAATTGTGTCTAATTTAATTTTTGCCCCACCAGCTGCGCTATTATTTAATTGACGCTTAATAGGCATTTGTCTCCACAAGAGTACTGCACGAGGATATAGTAAGAAGGTGTTAGCCCAATAAGAATGACATCATCAGACAGAAAGTGAGTACACATTGAGAAGCCAGCAAGACCAACAATTTCAGTGAGTGTGGCTGTTAATGAAGACAGCGTTAATTAATTCTCGTGCGATTTGCTGAAATAAGCAGAATCTGTACCTAAGTACTAAAAGGCTTTAGGTCGTCAATTTACTTTCCTGTCTGACAGAATGTTTCTCAGATTGGAACCTACTACGAGTTGGACTGGAACAACCACTGGAAAGGATGTACTACTCCGATTCCGTTGCAGTACATACCGCCATTTGTAGTGCCAGACAGGCTATAGGCTCTGGCTTCTTGCCTACCTCGCACACAACCAACTAAACTTCTTTCCTCTCCACCCTTGTTTCCATTAAGTGGAATCATTCCTTTTCACTCATTTCTTATACTGCTCGCCTTGAGTTGTTTGCACTGTAATACGTACGTACGTTTACGTATCGTATGTACAAATACTTGGCCTGTCTCGTTTACTTACCGAAAATGAATAGGAGTGCAATTCACTAGTCTATCGTAGACAATACATAATGCTATCAAGATAGACCGAAGCACACAGTGGACCAGAGAACAATTCACAGTTGCTTCCTCGTCAAGTGATATGTACTAAGTAAGCGCTGTGCACGAGTACATAAACTGTCACGGTCGCTATACTTAATATTGGATAGACTATTGTATAAGGATCCTCTCTCACTGCAGCTAATACTGGATGATGCCAGGAATGTTTCTTGTCTGCCATGTTCTTGTTACTGTTGCCCCGTTTGACTGCAGTACCAAGTGTTAGTAGTAAGTAAGTAGTAGTAGCAACTGTAGAAACGCATTCAACTTTGGATAACGGCTCTTCGTTGATAACACCATTCTCTAGTAGCTCTCTATTCTCACCGTGTAAGGTACTCGCCGAGTAGAATAGTGTACGTTTGTGGTAAGTAATGCATTGTTCTCCGTTCCCCCATTGTCAGCGAACTATAGTGAAAGACTTTCTCCAGTGGCAATCTTTATACTATCTATACTATATGGTAGTACATATACACAATGTGATATATATTTAGGTGAATTACCGTATCACAGTGCATAGTCGTTACTTAGAGGCAGAAGTAGTATTTACTTTAGTTTTGTCTTCCTCTTCGGTCACTACTACTAACTGTTAGCTTAGAGACAATCTATCTGATGCGGGGAGATGTGAGTTTAGGTTTACTGCTCTATATATGTATACGTGTATATAAATGTGTAGTAGTTCACAAGAGTTCAGTTTTCGTAGGCTCCACTCAGCTTAGTTTAGTTGCTTACTTAGGATGAGAATTGTGAGAGAGATTCGCTTCCAAGGTTGATGTTGCGTTTCCAACTACAAATCTTTCTTTTCTCCTACGATTCTAGTCTACGGCTACCATTCCCATTTTACTCACATAGAATGGTGTATGTTTGTATATATGTACCGCAGTGAAAACTACTTATTAGTATTGTAGTTTAGGTAGTAGTGTTCGTTAGTCAGTATAAATGTACATTGTACATGGTAGCTATTATCTGACGTGACTTGCTGAACTTAAGACGGTAGTTTATGTACTTTTACCCGTTGGATTAAAAACCGCTTCTTAGTAGTAGTAGCAACGTTTCGAGTGTACAGAGTTGGCGTTGCCTGGTCTTCTCTCTTTCTCTCTCTCTCTATCTATCCACTATATAAATACAGTCAGATGTTCTATATGCTGATCGTCTTTCATTCTAAACACATCGTATCAAAGGCACTCAGCCACTAGTAAGCGGTTTCTCTGCTCTTGTGCGACACGGACTACCAATGGTGGAAATTCGGTGGTGGTGGAAATGTCGGTGAGAATTCCTTTCTTAAGTAAATAGAATTTCTTGGGATGACTTGACTTAGGACTGGAAAACCTCATTGTCAGTCAACTGAAGAAATTTCAAGTCGAATTCAATAAGGGCACTTGGACGAAATTGACCCACTATAACAGATATTGAGTCTGTTTTGTTAGTGACGGGTAGTAAGTGTATTGAGTGAGCTCTGACAAAGTTTAATGGATACAAGTCTGCTTAAATTACGAGCTTAGGAATATGTAGGAATAGTCCACGACTCACGCTCTTAAAACAAATCTTATTGTTGTTTCGAATGTTGTAGTTGGCATGCTGTCCTCGCGGGGTTTAACTTGAAACCTCTCTCTGTCTGTCTACAGTTTTGCAATCATGCTCATGAGAGTTTCTGTACGAGGAGCCACCTTCTCATTTACATTTTACATACTTAAGTATACGTTTTGACTACACATTTTGCGTAAACCAACTCCCGTGGAGATTAGACCTTCAAGAGTTCATCCTTCGTACGTATTTTACTACAGAAAGGTCAAACGCACGGCACCATTCTTATTATTGAATTCAGTCGAATAAACAAACTTTTCGTGTGCTAGACTCTCTGATTACTATTCCTCGTGACTGCACACAGCAACCAAATGCAGATGTATTTAAGTATTAAAGCTTCGTACGTGTTGTTGTTTAGCAGTTTTGTGTGCTCCTTCGCTTGTCAAAACAATAAAAATGTTGGCGTTTGTGGCAGCAATTCACCCGTGGCGCATGACAGCTGATTGTATTCTGGAAGAGAAAGTATCTGGTGAAAGTTTAATCTTAGAAACATTCTGTTGATTGTTAGGCGAGGACAGTCGAAGCATAGCAAAACAGCAAAAGCCTCATTTATTGCTCCTGTCACCTCTATAGCCGATCAAACTTTTGTTTTCAGCCTCGCGCTCTCTCTCACTCTTCCTTACTCTCATATTTCCTCTTCAGCGATCCCACAACTTTCTAAAGCAACAATACAGAGTCTTATTCTCGTTAGCAAAAACCTTTAATTATGCGTATCTTTCAAGGGAACGTGCTACCATTTCAGATTTACGCGTACAAGTGGATATATACTCGGGTGAACGAAATGCGAGGCTTGTGTTATTATTGTGCATTCATTTCGGTGTTGGGACAGGATGTACTGTCGTATGTTTCTCTTATTTGTATGATAATTCCGATTATAGTGTATTTAAGGCTCTTTCCGCCGTCTATTGTCACATATCATACCTATGTCACATAGAGCTTTGAGATTACAAAATGTCATCGGAAGGAAGAAACTCTATTTATTTGTTGTGCACAATTGAATGAAGCTTTGATCCACACACACACACCACACAGAAAGAACCTTTCCAAATTCTGTCTGAATGGAATCATAGTGTTCTGATTCACTTCTATTGTGTGTTCTGAGCACAGCGGAAATTTGCTGTGATGCTTTCTCTGTGTGCTTCCTATTTTTCTTTGCTGCCGTGGATAGTAACGCAGTTATATACAGGATGTCTGCAGTTGTTTAAAACGCTACTACCGACTTGATCTGTTTATTCCTTGTTGAATGCCTGGAGGATCAAATAAAGCATATGGGTAGCTTTGTCTGCTGATGCTATGTTTATCTGTACTTGTGTACTTTGGTTTTCACTTCATTTCATTGTACCTAGAGATATTTAAAAAGGATGGACGACTGCCATGACATCCTTCTTTTAATGTACAAATTCATTTAACCGGAGTTTTCAGAGCTTGTCAACGAACCATGTGTACTGTTGTTAATTTAGTTTACTGTACATCGAGCACGCACAGAAGATTACCTATATACCAGACGGATTATAAGGCATGTAAAAATTTATATGTAGAATAACTGTGTTAGTCGTAAGTCAACGATCAGGCATTCCTAAAAGGATTTTAACGAAATTTAGAACTTAATGGACGAGCGATTCAATTTTGCGAGCTACGTAGTTTGATTTCATTTTTTCAAAGACGTTTTCTTAGTCATTTATGAAGGGTCAAAGTTAAGGGTGCATGCACACCTTGACCGTGATAGACAATATAGTGCACCTAACTTTTTAAATACATAAGTGAATGGCGTGCTGAATTGTAAGTGTCCATGGTCTATATTCTATATACCTGAAAGAGATTGCCGTCATATGTATGAACGGCTCTCGCGCTCACTGCCTATGCTCTGACATCGTGCTAATAATAAGAATAGGTACCAAAAAATCTTTGTGTGATGATTTGAACGTTTTGAACAAAAAATGTATGAACCTAAAACGTGATTATGAAGGAAGAACGGATGTGGAAGTGCACTTGAGAGCAATTTTTCTACTTTCATGGTTTTCCATATCAAATTGGCTAATCTCAAGTTTGCCAATGTACTTTCCACATTTTTTGAATCGAAACTTTGAGAACGAGAGTTGAATATTTAAAAAAAGGCTGTAATGTTCCCTTGATAAATTTCATGTGTAGATAGTGAGTAGATATTGTCAAATTCGACTGGTGGACCATTCCTGTCGCAGGAAAAGGTGTGCACGCGTCCTTAAGATTTACTGCGGCAGGTGTAATCCCTGTAGAACGTGATGGATAAATGTCCACACACCCCATGCAGTAGTAGTAGTAGCCGATGGATTCCATCGTCCATGGGTTATTAACCTCATTATATCTACTCCGCTGTGGAAGTGCAAATATTAACATAAAGATCGATGTGTAAATTAAATAATTGGTGCCTGCTGAATTTACACATTGGACAAGTAGCAAACCAACGTATTATGATAAAAATGGAAGTTCCTATGAGAGTCGTTATTCTTACTATCATCATTCTTCGGTGAAAGCTGACCTGATTTTCTGACTGCAATATTGGCTTGTTATCTGCCAGATTGTGAAATTCGGTATGTATCATGTGACTGTGGTGTTGACCCAGGCTTTTCTACAGATTTTGCTAAGCTATTTCAGCATTCAGTGCCACAAAGCAATGCTTTGCAAAGAATTGCTGTACGTACATGTATACACTACTAAAAGTGTCTTGTCATAAAATGATAATAGATATGCACTATACTCTCCATCTACTCGAATTCCTATATTTAGTATATCAACATTTATATGTACACACACAGTAAAGTAAGTAAACAGACTCAATGCACTGACATGCACACACGTAGCATCAGAACTAAAACTCGTACATCATGCAACTCGACGTGCAAATATCGTACGGGCTGTCATTTCAGAAGTACCTGACTCTCATCATCCTACACAATACAATAAAGTAGGATATCAGTATTCGCCTTCTTTCGACAGAGTAGAAAGAAACACGCTAGCCTCGTTAAGACCATAAGCAAGAAATCACGTAGGGGTATCGGGCAAAGTGTGAATCGGGGAACAATTCAGAAGTACAAAAAAACAAAAGGAAATAGGAACAGGAGGAATTTCAATTAATTTTCTGTCAACCTTCTGAGTTTGATTGTACAGAATTAGTATAGTGCCGCACCCGCTTTTAATTTTTCAGTATCCTTGTTTCGTCTGTATACTACACGCCTATATAGAACCATTGAATTTGACAACCTAAGTATATTGAGTATTTACCTATAGGTATAGCAAATCCTTGGAAACAAAATTCTAATGAGTAAACTGTATGTAGCAAGTTCCAAGTGAAAAGTATGGAAACGGTGCGGGATATAAACGTCCAAGTCCACACAGGTTCAAGTTTCAACCATGATAAAAGAGTTTGATGAGATTAACGCGGTTTTCCTCGTTCCCACCCACCAGAGCAAAGTACGGCAGCAGCCAATTCAATTAAATGGACGGTTTGCTTCACTATTATTATAAATCGTGTGCCCCCACACGACTATTCATACAGCCCAGAGAGATAGATGAAGCATTTCCATATGCTCACCGGAGGAAAATGAGTTATATTCATTTATTTATAAATGGTAAGCCGCAAAGATCTTCACATTGGACTAGGGAGGGCGGTCGTGCCATAGACCCCAACTAGTAAAGTAATAGATTCTCCTCGGCTATAGAAAAGACATAGACACCGAGTTCAATGCTTCCACCACTCGAAGCACAGACAGCCAATGTTGCTCATGTTTCGGTTTTGCTACAGTACGAGTAGCTCCATAGTATTCTCAGTAAGCAACACACTAATTGAATTTTCCTATACTACTGTTGGTGAATTGTCTGTAACTACTTGTCATCTGTGTGCGTTCGAAATACTCTGGCAATGCTACTTGCAGGCATTGTGGGAAACGAGTGTCACTTTGTGTACATTCTGTATAAATATAAGGACAAAATTCACTGTATTGTACAGCACACATAAGGAGAAAGTATTTATTTCAATTCGCTGCCTACTGGAAAGGGCACGACAATTTCAGCCCTTCATATGGATATTGTATTTTGAAAGATTCGGAGAATCTCTTCGAACTCCAACTTCCGAAAGTATATCCCGCCCTATTAATAGTTGACAGTACTAATGGAGTTGATCAAAAGACTCGTCTAGAACGTTTTCCTTTCCGTATGTTTCTCTGTATTCTCTGTTAGATTTGGACGCAGCATCTCTAAAATCAACTGATTAGGGAACTATGTAGTAAGATAAAATAGACTAAGAGGTTTACGCTTAAATTCGGTGTAGGTTAAAGCTCTAGAGCTGGGAACTCTTTTTGTTTTGCAACTAACTACTACTATAGTTATATATGAGCTCACTTATTTAAAGTTCTGCATGCATGTACGCAAGAATTGGCTCAGAACTTATTCCTTATTACGAGTAAGAAGAACTACCGAGGAGAAAGTAGGTGTAAGTACTTATGAGGGACGCAGTAGAGCAAATGCTTAAAGTAGGTGAGTTTTATGAAGGCTGTTACGTGGTGGTGGCATCATTGCTGTGAAAGTTTGCAACTGGAAACTGTTTCTTACTTTGAACACACTTTGTAAAGAAAATGTAAGTAATATTCATGTAAAATGCTACATATCAGTACATACATCATATCTTCAGCTACATTGTTTGAATGGGTGGTTTGGTTATTATGTTTCTGTGAGTGCATTCAGTTTTATTCAGCGAAATGACTATGGTTGATGAATTATCCTTGCTTTGAACCTTCCGACACGTGTCTTTATTTATTAAGTGAATAACGAACCAGTGGATAGACTGTAATGGTATGGACGACAGGCAAGAATCACTACTATTGATGCGTGTGATTGGTATAAACACAAAAAGGCTCTCTCCAATCACATTTTATAACTGTGCAAACATTTCCCCAGTTATTATCACATGAATATAATAATAGGCACTCTCCCGCTGTTTTGTTTTTATATCTGAGTGTATTTATGGATATTTGTGTACTTAGAACAAGCTGCTGTGCTGTAAGAATGTGAGAGGAAAATGATCGTGCCACATCCTCATGACATTGCCAAACAAACCTTAGGCTATAGGCACGGTTGATGTACCATAATTGAGAAAATTGTGTTCATTATTTTCAATTACAGGTTCTCCTCTTGATGTAGTAGTTGGCGTGCTCTCTCTCTCTCTCTTTCTCTCCGTGTCATTGCTTTGGTAGGTAATACTTACTACATGATGAAATGCAGTAGTAACCAGTGGCAGTGATAGGACTGGCCAAAAGTACTTGTAGAGAGACAGATAGTTAGTAGATAGGGAACTCGAGTCGTTATAGCCAGAGGCCATTTTTCATTTCTCTGATTAGATTTGTCACCTTAACTTACGGATATCCCCTTGTCAATTATTTTGATAACAGGATTCAAACTGGAAATTACTTCATTACTTGGGCCTTGAAGAATCTCCTAAGAAAGTTGCATGTTATAGGGAAATGAAAAATGAGTTAAGTCAATCCTTCGTATAAATACTGTGCTGAGCAATCAATTAGATCTGTCTTGAGACTTCCGTGCGTTTTCTTTACACTCTCTTACTTATGTCTATGCTCCACCAGAATGAGCAGCTACAGCTGCTATCACGTGTACACTGCTGAAACTATGTCATTATTATTTATCTGCATTGTTCGGCTGTGTTCCATATTGAAGATGTAATTTATTGTTGTCGGGCTATTTCCATTGATAAGTCCAAATCTGGTTCTTGGATTTAGACTACTCGGTATCTCTACATATATCTATATATGCTCAATGTTTAACAACCAGTACAGGACCTAACCTGTATGGTTGTTAAGGAACATTGATATAAGCTATACTAATGCTACTTAAAGAGAGTTGCACGTTCTTGTACTTTTTATCTTGGTTTTGTCCCTTAATTCTCCTTTTCCCATTTACTCATAATACCTCTTGTATTGCAAGCTGTTATAATGTTGACTGGTGAATACAGAAAAATCGATGAGTATTTACTATAATAATGCAAGATTATCTAAAGTAGGGAGTACCTATACATTTCCTAGTTATTATTTTTCAATTTTCGCCCTATTTACATATATAATGTTAGAATATTACTCAGCTAATATTATAAATGACTCAAATTTAATAAGTAGTTTGATTTTTTTTATTAGGATAAAAATTCAACTTTCAAGTAAGTCTCATCCGATAAAAATGTATGAAGAAGTATTTTGTTTTGCCAGAGCAGTTTGGGAACAATCGGATTCAGCAGAAAGTTGACAAAAGTATTGTTGTTTCTGAACATTCGTAATATTGTCTATAAATATTAAATATAATAGATATACATAAAAATGTATTTAACGTCAATCCATATTTTGTATATTTATTACGGCAAACTTGTAAAAAAGCACACGCAGTTGATAAGTATGAGAGTTCTGCATTCAGTATCTATTGGACCGTTGAAAAATGCTAGAACACACTTGTAAAAGGTTTTAATGCCTTTTATGTCAATCAGCTAGTAGGCCAAAAATAATAATTTGGAGAAAGCTGGAGTGCTTTGTTACTAGAGCTGGGCCCCGATTTAATAATATTGATATTAGATGATGGATGCGTATTGTAATCAAGAAGAGTTTGTGACTCGAATACTTCCCGTTGCTTTTGCAATATTAAATTGTGCTCGAAGAAGATAGGTATGTATACGTACGTATGTAAGTACCGTCAGTGTATTTTTCTATTCGAGTACAGCATTTCTCTCTGTTCAAGTATTATACACAACATTACAGATTGTTGTATGCGTGTAGATAGTGGGCGAACGTGATGGTACGGTACGAACAAGTTGTATGATATGAGTGAGCTAAAATTTAATCTATTCTTGTATTCTGCGAAGCCCAACATGGTACTCTTATTGCTGGCAGTAATGTTTATGTTAGTAGTGAAAACTCGGAGCAGCATAGTGAAATATGCTATTTGGTGTATATTCTTGGTGGTGGCCGAGCTACACAGACATACAAAGAGAGAGAGAGAGAGAACGTAGCGCTGCATGTGTAACATAGGGTCTGTACCATACCATGCCACGCAGTCAGTCAATGTCTAATGGATGAGCAACCCTGGTTGCCTAAACAAATAAAATTCAATTTAGTTTCTCTGTGTAAATTGTAATTTCGATGTGCAGATGCTTCAGACAAACAAGTGACTTGTTGTAGCCTGAGTTTCACTAGACATGGCAAGACGTGTAATAGTACAGGAATATTTCTACTCGAATGAAACATTCCACGGCTAAAATAGCACAGAGTGTAATAATAATTGAAGTTATATTTACTAATGAAAATACTAGTTTGTAGTATATGTAAGATACTTTTACTGGTGATTCTTCATTTGAAAACTTACGATTACATTTTTAATGCCTTTCAGAATTCTGGACATCGGGACTAATTAGAATCCGAAACAGGAAAATCAATATCACAAGCAACTTGAAAGGAGTGCGCGACTAAAAATTCGCGGAGAACCCTTGTAATTGAACTTGTGGGTTGACGTGAAGACCGAATTCATTAAATTCTATGAGAATGGCAAGAATCGGGCAAAGCAGCCGCCGAGATCGATTGCATCAAGGCTTAAAATTTCCACTCATTCTACTATACGGTGGAGGTGGAGAGAGTGTGGGAATTTCGTGGCTTCTCCTTCTGGGGATAATTGTGTGTGGTAATCAGGGAAGCGAAATTGTTGCTGTGGCTAGAGGATCCTCACCTGCAAGTGCTGCAGCTCTCATTGGTGCTGGGAATGGCAGTGGCAACGGTCACGGACTAGTTGGAAATGGAAAGCCTGAGATTGAGTCCTTTAGAAATGTGAGCAAACGGAAATTCGTGTATTTTCTATTTATATATTTCAAATATATTTTGACGTGCTTCGAATAAATAGTAAAGTTAAAAGTAAGTAATAAGGCCTTCCTGATTATCCAATAATAAGAAATAATGTAATTATAGAAACAAAAAATTTGATTCAACTTTAAATTAAATAATATTTCCGTTTTACGCATTATTTACTCTTTCTGGGTATGAAAATGTGTGGTCTGACAAACTCCCCACAATTGTCTTCATTTTTGAAGCACGATTCGAATATGCGAGTTTTACTTGAATCTATTATTGCATTAATTTTCTCTTTTCACTCCAAATACTCAATTTTTCAATTCTGATTCATTTTTTGCGTATTTTTGGAAATCCGACGAATATGAAGAATTAAATCAATAATTTTTTGCTGTATGGTATAGCTTTCAATTTTGAATACAAGCGTGTTGCTATTTTAGAGCACGCAAGCCCATACACGATTTATTTTCGAAACCAGTGAGTATTACCACATGACTATAACCGCACACATAAACATATAAGTATAAGTATTGCAATCAGAAATGATATTATTTCAGGTCACCGTGCTGGCTGGTCAAAGGGGAGAACTGAAGTGCCGCGTGACCAATCTTGCTAATTATACGGTGAGATCAAAGTTGTTAGTTTGTTCAATTAATAATAACATTGTAGTAGGACAGCTGTAGTGGCTTGTGGTTTACATATATTCAAAATTCGAGTGTTTACTTGCGAGTACCACTGCAAATACTATTTCAAGTCCCATTGATTACTGCTGCTTTTTTGAGTGCAGCCTTTGTATTAGTACATACCTATACTGCCAGCCAGTACAGATGGGAATGTAATGAAAGCAGCCTGCTGTTTTTCATTGGGACGCGTTGTGGTTTCGTATAAACCATGTAAAGGATTGGAATGGCTAAGTAACTGAGCTCACAATTATCAAGCAAGTGAGAATCAGACCACTCAATTTAAATTATGAAAGGGGAAGTGTAGTAATGATAAACGGTTAGTCGTGGCCATCGCGCGAGCATATCACATACGTCGCTGTCACTAAGCGTCCCTCAAATCTTTAATATCGGAAATTGGATTTCGAATGCAAAGGGCAGAAAACATTCCTCGCTCATCTTCATGCCATAAATTGTGACTACGACCGCCTTCTTTGAGTTGCTTGCTAGCAGTAACCACCCCATAGCACTTTCCACTGTGTGCACTACACCAAATATTTGTGTGCTATTGGTAATCAAGTATGTATGCGTATTCCTAGTGCATGAGTGAGTGAAAGTTTGTGCATTGGGACGTGCTCCGTCATGCTTCACCAATTCGAATCCCACGTAGTAGTTATTGGACGTGAATGGTATAATATATTCTATCTCTCCGTAGCGTACCTCATTGAATTACTTATTGTTAGTATACAGACATAAAACACACAGTAATACTTCAAGTAATTAGTATCGATCGAATTTCCTCTTACATATTTTAGTCTATAGATTTTGGTGAAAGTTTCATTGTGCATGCGGTTGAATTTGAATTACTATACAAACAAGTAAACCCTCATCGTCACTCCTGCTAGTACAGGCAAACATTGCTAATGGATAAAGTAACTATTTATTCTATTTAGACATGTACTAATGCGTGGGGGAAGGATGGATTAAATTAAACCTTTATACTACTTTATCTTTTAAGCATCAACGCTGACGCTGAAGTGTAGCCTTACTGTGTCCGTGTTATTTATAACTCACGTATCTACATACATATCTCTGTATCTCTCTGTATCTAATGCAGACATTGTACTGTAGTGCACGTCCGTTGCAGTAGCCTTCTCTGTGATCCTTTTTGCAAAGTGTTTACATTCACCGGTTTCCTTCAAAAGTTGAATGGGGCTTGCTCTCTTTTGATGTACGGAGTGGCCACAGCATTTGTCACACTGTAGTAGTTTTTAGTACTTATGTAGCCGACACCAGAAGTCGAGACCATTTGATTTTCCATTGACCACTACGAAATGTCGGTGCAATACGGTGTTTTATAATTATTGCTGGGTCAGTTTACCTTGGCATTATTATTTGGTGCTTTTGAAACAATTGCTGAATATTCAACGGAAATTAGCTTTCAGAATACGCCTGGCTGGAATTGCTAAAAAAGTGAGGTGAAAGCTGCAGGGACGGGTTGTTTCTATTTCTGCAGTATGTATATAATATAGGTAATGCTAAACAAGTAGAGCGGGTATAATATGTGGCGACTATTGGCGAGTCAGAATGAAAGTTTAATGCAAAACGAAAGGGAAGCTTTCAAGTAGATTTTGTGGGAATGCTGTAACAGTAGAATTCCTTTGATGAGAATTTTATCACGAATAACCTCAACATTATCTATTCTCAGAGAAAGCAGTAGGGTACTACTGCGCAGTGTTGTGGCTGTACTTGTAGAAAAACTTTCGTGAATTTAATTTTAATACTTTGGGGCTCATGTACAATGATTTTAGTTGAAGAAAGCTTCAGGGTGGTTTCACGGAGGAATAGCAGTGAATGCACTTTTTAACGTTTCGTTTAGAATACCAAAATGGTGGGCTGTACTGAAAGGAGCTAGGATACATTTAAAGGTACATTCTTGCTCTGTACAATTCTTTTACCACTAATTTTCTTTCGACGATGTAAAAAGTGTACTGACGGGCCTAACTTATAATTCTGTGCCATTTCCATCTTTCCATCCATCCCGTTGTATTTACAGAGTGGAGAACTTGGAGTATTTCACTTTTTCAAAGGTTTTTCGAGAAAAAAAATCTTCAGCATGGTATGCATATATAGACTAGGGCAACTTTGTGTAGGGCACTGTGCGCTTTTGAATTTTTTAACAGAGTCTTTGAATACTGGAGTGCATCAAATCCCTGTTGGAAAGTAAAAGATTGAACTGTAAATGTTCTTCCAGTCCGTTTCAAACCTTACAAGTTCTGTAAGTAAATAAAAAACTACAAAGTAAAACGAAGCCTTTCTAGAGATAATCAGACGGCTTGCGTTGGTAAAATACAAAATGCAAACACACGTATCACACCGTATGCCTGTGTGTCTCAAAGGAAGTCGGAGGTAGACATAAATCAATGTACAGTTCGGCCAATGTACCGCACCTGGCCTGCAAAAACATTTGGGCCGGAATTTTGATAACGAAATTTTGTGAGGGAAGTTATAGATACGATTTTTACTGAAGCAAAAAACCTAGATAATTTTCCTAGTGTGTGTATTTGTTGCACACCCTTAAATGTGTATGCTTGTAGCCTCTGACCTACAAATGCATGATTTGTGGTCAAAATGTTCCTGTATGCGAAATTTCCAGCCCACGCAAAATAGTGTTCTAACATTGGATATTAGAGCACGGTCTTTAAGGTTGTGTGTGAGTTGAGAGTGTGTATAATACTGTTATTAGTGCAACTGAATTTTTGATATTTCTGGATTATTTCGCAGTGGATGTGTTCAGAATACGTACGAGTAGACATGAACCAGCTAAATTATACCGCTATTATTTTGAAATGAATGCATGTATATACTCGGCATATTCTGACGACCTCAACAGGCCTGACTCGGCGTTCCTCATCACTGAAAGATCGTATGACATGAATGCGTACGTGTGGTTGAAAAGCATGAACGCGATACGAAAACTAGGATTGACAACGAAAGCACTATGCGGAAAATAATAAATTCGCTTCCCAGGCTGGACAAGTGCATACTAATAAAGAAGATTAGAAGCATTCCTATTAAAATGTTTTATTATTGATGTAGTGCCCCGTAGTGTACTTTGACTTGTGAATGGCCCCTGACTGCGTGCTGGTAGAATTGTGTTCAGGTGTTCATAAGTAGCATTCTGATGGTCGTTGTTTGTTTGTACACCACTCACAAATATGGATCACACAGGTAGAATCAAGTGTAGAAATGATTGCGTGATATTGTAATGGGACTGTTTGTTATTAGATTTAGTATTAGAGGGAATAATAAGAGAAACCTGTGAAAAACGGAGATTTGGGGAATAAGCTAAAAATGATGAAACCAGGAAATTACCATAGACATTAGTAACGTAGTCCATAGAAAAATTGGATGTAAGCCAGCCTAACTGATGGATAGAATGAGATATGACCAAGCTCAATAAACTGCAGTTATTCTCCAGCCTTATCTTTCTCACGCATACTTTTAGCACGTGTGTACTATAGTGTAACCGTAAAGTTACCCTACATAAAAAATACTCGTAAACCAAAAGTCAATGCGTTCAAAATGCAAAATATATCGGCAGCTCACACGGGAGAACCATTGAAAATCTCCAATGACGCTTTTTTCGACAAAAATTGTAATATAATTATTTGTCTCTTGTGAAGCGGCAAGTTCTTTCATCTCTAACAAGTATGTGTGCAGAGTAGTAAAGATATTCCCTTTTAAAAATATTCCGAGTTTAAAAAAATTCTTTCAGTGTTCATTTCTATCTTGAATTTCAATAGGTACGCACAGTAGGGATATTACGTACCTGTACTGCACGAGTGTGTAGTGAAATATAGCACAGCGTGAGCTCAAATGGCTAATTTGCAAACGACAGACTACTGAGCATTACAAAGTGAACGAACTTATAGAGCTCCATTGTGTGAACGTAATGGACTTCTTTTATCTACCGTTCGTGCATCCTGAGAATCTAGATAGGGAATTTTATATACCCACTGCCTTTCCGGAGAACCTAATTTCACACCATTATCCTTCCCAGCACAACGTTATTTTATGTACCACTATATTTATGCAGTCTGATTTCCCTTTTAGACTGACTCTTTTCTTTATGTGTCCCCAGCTACGCACACGTGCAATATCTGTAGATCGTGAAATACTTTAGCACGTCGTATTTTTAAATTTGACTTCTCACTCAAAAACTCCGACTGTGTGCACAAATCATGCCCTACAATTATTCTAAATTTGCTGTGATATCACTGGGTTAACTTTTAATTGCAAATATTAATTAATAATACTTCTAAAAACATCAAACAGTTGATACAGAACTCCAACATAAAAAACCTTTGTTATTCGTTTGAAGAAAGTGTGTGTACTACTGAGAATTGTTAAAAATATTCTTTTCAAAATCACTAGACGTGCCGAGGTAATTATCCTTAAACACTGTACCAAGACTTACAATGGCTGAGTAAGTAAATGGAAAAATAAGAAAACTCATTCCTTTCTTCCTTAAGAAGAAGAAAGGAATGAGGTTGATATTTGTAATAATGGGTGCCATGATGCAACGTACATAACTTAGACCTAATCAAATAAAGACTTGTGAGAAACATTAGCTAAATAGAGCAGGGCTATATGTCGAGCAAGACTTATACAGAAGTTGTTAGTATCACTTACTGTTAATTGTTCATAGTTGGCTTGAAATCAATATTTCAGCAATTATCCAGCAGAGCAGTTTTAGGAGCAAAGTGCTCAACTACATAATAGTAGTACTTGTGAGTATATATTTCTTTCTTGCAATGGAAATTAGACACTAACTTAGGTAACTCTCAGGTTAATTATCTTAATGATTTGATGAGGGCACCGTATATACAGTGCTATTAACAATACGTGACTCTGCATTTTATTGTGATCATCAAAATGAATTATTTCTGTGGCTAAATCACATCCTAATTGTGGTTTACTAAAATATTTATAGATGCCTTTTGCAAGATATATATCAAACTCACACGTTTACATAAACAAGCATATTTCTCTTCAACATATTAACAATTTACACAGAAGAAGGGGGAAAGTTAAGTGCTACGTAGACGTGAGAGCACAGTGAATGAAGTAGAATAAATAAGCGGAAAGTGAAGAACTGTGCAAAGACAAAGCCACAAATGTCAGGCAGCGCTTTGATTTTAAAAGAGAATCGAGCCGAACTCTGAATTAAAGTGCGTGCTCCCTTTGCAGACATAGAACCAGCCTATTTTCCAATTCTGGAAACGATTAATGCTCTTTGAAGTTCTATAATTGTAAGTATGCTGCATCCATGTGAGTGCACCAAAGCAGGCACCACTGCTCTCTCATTAATGTATTTCTAATGAGAGGTTTCATTTTGGATAATTACAGATTCCACATCAAAGAAACATTAAAATTGCTCTTGAAAATACAGACTAACTGGCCAGACTGTAATTCACAGTACTTGCTTCTAAATCAAGTCAACGTTTTTAAGATTCCTTCTACGCACCCAGAATCCAAATGATGAAACTACCCAATTATATGCGTATCGATTCTCTCCGCATTCGTTGACTCTTATCAGACTTCAAGAGCCACCAGACTATTTACACAGTCAGTTAGTTAGCTTTCAAGGAACATGTGAAATGGATATGATATATATGTATACGTAAGTAACACCACGTATTTCATGTATGTTCATAATTTATTTCGTATTATCGAAATATTTCCTGCCACTCCATCTTTGCACACGAAGCATTACTAGTATAAGGGTATCGGGTTACCAAAACCTTTTGGCTCTAGAATAGAGCAATAATTTAAATACTACACAGCATTTCAGAGGACTGATTCAATTTTTTCTCAATTCAACCTGCCAATTTGTGTACTGCAAAAAGAAGGGAGCATATTTGTCTACCATGTCAACTCTAAAACAGGCTAATGGACTGTGGTAGTGATATGCGATATGCTTACGATCCGGTGTCAAGCAACTCCTGCGCAAGTAATAAAATGAAAGAGCACCTGCACGCAAAAAGTATGAAAACGCATGGTGAGAATTGTGTAATAAGGGAATCCTTTGGCATCCTTTCATCTGACAATGAACGGAATCGTCACGATTCACTTGTTCACGATTTCCTTGCAGGCTTCCATGTGCATAACCGTTTCCCTAAATGTGAAATGTACAGCAAGCACCTAAAGCTGAGAGGTCTCAGGAATGAACTGCCCGCATAAATGTCAGTGTGTATTACCCAAGTAATGTTACCTTGTTATACGTTGTAATATGATGAGGAGTTGAGTTGGCCCGTTTTAGTTACACTAAATAAACTACAACAGTCCTGTTGAGAATAGTGACAGGATGGCTGTCGGAGGAAAGGAAAAGTAAGGGAAAGGGAAAAGGAAGCAGGTAATCCATCATAGTCAACAGTGGTAGGGACATTATCTGGGCGGCTAGGAGTAAAAGTGAACTTAGGTAATAGGCTCAGGATAATGACCTGTCACTAACAAAGAATGATACATATATATATGCCTATTCATTCCACTACTGTTTCCACAATGAAGGAATGCTTCGGCTTCGTTAAGTACACTGGGTTGGCTCTGCTAAATAGCGTTGGTGGTATAGATTGTCCTGCCAGAATTCTGTCACACTTATATTATTAGTAAAATGACCGTTTTCTATTTTCTACACTATGTGGCCCCGTTATTTGTGTTCAGAAGTTCGAAACACCTTTCCTTGTCTTAAGCACTGTGTGTTCCACTTCCACCCAATTACACGATAGCGTTCATTTGTGCACTTGCAGATTATATCGATAGTGCCACGGTGAAGATCGATCGTGTATCGTTTCCAGGAATCTGAATGCATGTAGTTATCAAAAAATAGGAGTATAAAATCACCTGCTACTACATTTATATTGAATAGAATTTTTGTAAATCGATTCTTCAATTGGCGTCATATTAACCTTGGGTAACTTTTTGATTTTACATAATCAGTAAATAGAATTCATATTTGTGCGGGCCATTGCCAGTTTTCAACATATTCAATTTGTGTCACCTGCAACTGATCCAAGAGATTTCTTTGTAAGCTTGGCAGATGTTAGATGGAATTAGAACGAGAACGAGAACTGCTATTAAAATTTATTGAAAGTGTTATTTACTCGCCATGATATGAAATAATGTACAAACAGTGTACTGTTTATGGGTACTCCACTATTTGTTGAAGGCGCATTCAATTTTATCGGTCAGCTCCACCAATAGTAATTTCGGCCAGGCTTTCGAGTGTAGAACACCTTTTTTGACTGTCGCTTGTTGCCTTTAGAATCTAATTGGAATGGCGTTTGTGTACCCACCTAATGTACAGCGGCACTTGACGTCAGCAGCCTTGACTTGTTATGTGTACGCAGTATACTGTGTACTGGAAACTTGAAGTGCTAGTCAAGTGGCTCTTTCTTTAATTTCCTGTTTCCCTTAGGAAATGTAAATAATTTGAAGTACTTGGCCGAGAAAAGAAATGAAGTGGGCGAAAAAACCAAAGTTAAGTAAAGTTTTATTTACCAGAATCCAAGAAAATTCTCCGACAATAAAATGAACGTATTTGCCCAGGCCAACCAATGGGGACAATGTACATTATAATGTATGTACGTGTGTTCTAGAGAAGCCCATTCAAGAATACTGCAAATTCTACCTCTGTCGTTTTTGCAAACAGCTAAAGCTTAAGACACAACTATGCATTTTATAGAAGAGAGTCACATTTGTTGTATTCACGAACGGGGTCATGTACTTTGAGCAATTATTACATGTGCCAGCTATATAGTAAAGAACAGGGTTTGCTTGACCGGGCAATAGCTGCTTGACCTACCCAGTGTAGGTGGGCAATAGTAGGCAAAGGACTCCACAAAATATTTAAACCTTCATATTCTTGTGGAATTGCAAAATATTGATAAAAGTTGTGGTTGTAGAACCAAGTATTTCTATGCTTTGCGTAATAAATAGTGTGATTTAGCTATTGCCCACTATTGCCCTGTGGGTAGCAATTTTGGTGGGTGGGCAATAGTGGGTAACACCCTCTGTGGGTAGTGAACAGGGTGAACCCTGGAATAGAAGCATTTAGGAACTGCTATATTATTATACAGTCGAGGCAGCTTTCAGAAATTAGTGCCTATCTATGAGACTAATTAATAGGTATAATTGTAGCCGACGCTAACGTAGCTTTAGGGGTGGAACGGTGAAAGTCACAATGCTATTATTTCATTCAACTGAGTCTTTCCTTCCTGTACAAGTAAGTGTGTCATGATTTTTCCAAATGACAATATATAATGGAGAGTAAGTGCCTCTCCCTCGGAAAAGGTATGCTGGACGAGAAAGTCAAAATCAGCACAATTTTCTACATGTTCTACACTTATACCTAAGTTCTATTTATTATGCTAGTTCTGTACTTCTATAATATTTTAGCTACGTAACTATCTGCAGGATACAAATTTGTAAGCAGGAATCAAGTTAGATACAGATTAGGACTGTTTTCTCTCTGAGATGTTGAATGTATGTATAGGTATAGCACGAGTAGGAGAACGAAAAGGCAAAAGTGAACTCACACACTCAGAAAACGTCTATTGAGATAGATTTAGTTATTTCTGAACCCCTCCACGCTACAATTTTGCTTCCAGTCAAATGTTAGCAGCTACTCAACCATTTCCTTTTCCAATGGTAAAAGGAAGCGCCGGGCACATTCTAATAGTCAGACAATTACCTACACATATCTGTATTGCCACCACTTTCATTTTGTTCTAAAAGGCGAAAGATGGGATAAAGAACCAGAGAACCACACTGGTCTTTCCTATCGCTTATCTCTCCGTCCTACTGGAACAAACTTCTGCTGTCTAGTCGTTTATGAACTGACGACCGATATTCTATCCACAACGAACGAACACATTGTGAGCCAGTGAGCTAACTCTGCCTAAGGAAATTTTCTTTGCTCTACTAGCTTCCAGTCAACCCGACTTCTGAATTACTTGCTAGGCTAACTTTAGCGCTGAGACTCGAGACTCCTCCCGTCCTTTTCGCTATGCTGCTTTCATTATACTAAAATTGTATTCCCTTGGTTTATGTAGCCCTATTATTGGACCCCAGTAATTTGGCATAAGACGCAAGAGTGGAAATTCTATCTACACTTCAGCCGCAATTTCCTCAGATTAAAAGTACCAAATGGAAATAATATTTTTCTTCTCTCAGTAATTGCAATATCTTAAGTGTGCTAACTATGCAATTTAGTCATTGTTTCAATACGGTTGCCCGAATT
>JABASC010001147.1:0-26591 GCA_019776185.1 Plutomurus gul | reverse complement strand
ATTATGTATATTAAATAATATAAATATAAATTTGGTGCTGCTGCAAATGAAGTTACTGCTCACAATAATAGTAGATGCTGAATGCTGACCACTTTTAAATATTTACTAGATATTTATGAATAAATCTGTGTAGATCACGGCTTGCGCATGTTATGTGCTTCATATGGAATTGCTGTCCCGTTCTCCTTTGGTCTCCTTCTTCATGCAGACAAGGCAAGTGTGTTTCTTTCCATACATTCAATATCGAAAAGAGGAAATTTTGCACTGAATAAAAGCTAAAAGTTGTATTGTGCAAAATGTAGCGGAAAAAAAGCCTGACCACGTGGTGGATAATAATCATGTTGAATGTGACTGGACTTCAAATAGCGGCAATAGTGTTCTATCCCTTCCCCATTACCCACGCCAATTCTGCAATGATTGGTCTTCGATTGTACTTCTTCTGGATTGTCTGCGAATACGTCCGAGAAATTTGGAAGTATCCGAATGGACTCCCTAAGCACTCGGACACAGAACCAGATGAAAACAAGAATAATACAAGCCTTGGTCTATCACACGAAGACAAGGCAGTCAATGGTGAAGAAGGAGGTGGTGGAACGACCAGTAATTTAAATCCAATACAGTCCGTGCTAAACAAGCAGGAGGGTGACAATGCACTAATGGTTAGGAACGATCATCATCAGGAAATTAACTGTTCTGCAGTTTGCGAGAATTCAATCCCGGTCCAACGGCCCCACCACCATCACCATGAACATAATAATCACCATAATCACCTTCAGAATTCTGTCGCTCCCAGACACTATGTGCACTCTCCCTCACATCAATACTCACATCATCATCATGACTATGACCCTCCAACAAGACAACCTTCTACAAATAAATACGTTGACAACAGATACTTTGGTTCCCAACATCATCATTACTATTAATATCGTCAATGATGCCAATCATTTCCCAAAATGATATAATATTCGGAGCAATTGTCAATTCAATGAGTTGTAACGTTGTGAAAATAAANCGTTGTGAAAATAAAATGTATCCTCCTCCTGTACATACCATTTGGATTAATGGTTGCCGTTTTGTGCCCTTGGGGTTTGATTATGATTGGTCGTAAGTCTCCGATAAGAAAACACCTCCATTCCAAAACTAAACACCGACCAAATGTTTCTGCTCTTTCGGCAAAACTTTATGCTTAAAAATGTCACATTGTTTAGCATTCAGCATATTAATATACATTAACCCGTCATCAATAAGTTGATACTTATGGATTTTAGTGAAATCTACTTATTAATCATTTAGTATAATGACAATATTTCATGTGTTTACTTCAAAAAGTTGCCTTAATAAATTTCAATTTATCCACTGATCATTACTACACATCTGAACGCACATTAAGATAAGTGAGCCAATTGAACAGAATTATTGTTGTTTCAAATCATGACTCTTAACCTATGCCCGTGTTTAAGATGTCATGCGAAAGTTGTGAACCTCATAATTGTCTACATTCTTGTGCTGAATTTCATGGTGTTATACATATAGGTACAAGCATATATAATGCAAGGAAATTCCATAATAGTTACCCCTATAAGCAGGTAGCCCATATGTCATGTCATACGAGGACTATAATATGTCCACGTATTCGAATTTCGAATTATATTTGCAAAAAATTAGTATCATTTTTATTCGGTGTTTTGAAATATCTTTCGAATAAGTGGACAAAGTTTATTCAAGTTGAGGTTCATTGGATAGAATTAAATTTTCTACACGAAACTCTTCTTGGTTCAACTCTACTTTAAATAGAATTCAAGTGGGCGCTTAAAGAGTAAATTCGACCATAAATTCGGAGAAATTTACAGTTTTGACTAACCATATCTGGAAATGCCTGATTTACAGTTTTGACTGTAACATATACTTATAACAAAGTAGTTCTGAGTGAATTGTTTCACTTCAGAACTAGGATTTACCAATGTTAGATCTTATGTGGAGCATTTGCTGTTTCTGAATATATGGTGAGAGTGCTTTGATGATTACACTAAACACCGGAGGCACTTATATTCACAATTCACACAGCAAACAACAGATTTCAGAAACTTTTTATAAATTGCATCCACCCTAACGCTAAGTCGAAATCAATGCGCACTTTATAGAAGAACCAAAATCCTTTCCAGTTCTTTCCAAAATTATTTTCCCGTTATTTTCCCATTTTCCCATTAATTTCCCATTTTCCCACTATTTTCCCATTTTCCCACTGGCTTGGGAAAATGCTTGGAGGGGTGGGAAATTTAAAACCCTGGCATCCACCCTAACGCTAAGTCGAAATCAATGCGCACTTTATAGAAGAACCAAAATCCTTTCCAGTTCTTTCCAAAATTAGATGATGAGCAAAATCGTCGTAATATTTAATAACCAAAATACTGGACTTCTAACAAACACATTTGCGGTTATCAAACCAGATTCCGTGTTACCTCCTAAAAAATATTGGGACTTGAAGGATAGCGGGCGCCGGAAATATTATTAATATTGGTATGCGTAGCAGTTGACCAGGGCCTATCATAATTAAACAATTGTGGTTCACGGAATTATTCTATGGAAATGTGTAATTTTTCCGCGCAAATATTGTTGATACAAACATAAGCATTACAGTAAGTAATTACAGTAATTAAAGTATTAAGAGAGTACTGAGAGAGAGTGCATACTAGGGAGTTTACCAGAACCTCTGTCCCAAATGCAAATCATGTTCCACCCATTGCAGTGGCTATTCCTGAATCCAAACAAAGGTTTAAAGAGAATTTATTTAAAATATAGTGAGGATGCACACTCAAATTGAAGCTCTTTCTCAATAATAACACAAGAGGTAGTAAATTTAGCATTTGAAAATATCAGAAGAACATAAAAATATTAGGGGGGTAGTTTGCTTTTCGTACATTCATCATGAGTAGAATGAACCAGCATAAAATCTTCACCTTTACCAATGTGTCGGTACAAAGTATAGTACGATCCCTTTCAATCAGTGGACCTCTCAATTACAGCCTCATTCAATTTCATCGATTACACGTGTATACATTCTCAAAATCATTAATTTCAACACTATGTTCCCTATGATAATTTGCATAATTTCATAAAATCATTCAACTGCCTACCCTAAATTGTGAGGCTACGGAAATAAAACTACATTTCAAGTGTAACTGAAACTAAAAATTAGCGGAAGTTTTGCTTGAGTACCCAGAACCGACAATGAGCATATAATGGGTACCATTTTGTGTGTATAATTACAGCAGTAATGTTTCCAAAAATTATTCTTTGCGTTTCTTTAGTTAACCATTGGCGTTTATTCGATTGCTGTGGTATAAATTGTAATTTTCTGCTTTAATTTACAATTTACATGCTTCCATATAACTGAATGTGTTATGAGTGCTACAACATATAATTGTAGAACATCTAATATTAAAATTGATGTATTCTATAGTCGTAGTTATTATACTTAAGATAATTTCTGCAGACGGGAAACAAAATTGGGTCAGGGTTTTGTTTACTCTCACTACCACCACCAGCCTACTTACCCACTCAACACGAACACCTTTTCTTGAAAATGATCAACTATAATGTAAGCTCTAACGAAACTACAGACTCACACGCGAAAAAGGTGACTACATAGCACCAAGAGCAGTTTGTGAGGCTACCGCAACAAAATTATATTCCACAATCAGTGAGGAAAATAATCTAAAATGTATTCTCAATTAACATTTCGGATTTATAGGTGCTGCTGAATTGATTAGTTATGTATTATTCACTCACTGCCAATCCGGTAAGATTAAAAATCAAGCAACATGGGAATTTGTACACTGATTGTAACCGCTTAGGTTTTTCTTATGATAATTTGTCAATTAGTGCACATCCATTTCATGAGTACTGTCTTCTACGCTTTTCGCGAGTATTTTATAATTGTTGTGAGCGCCTACGCTCGTGAAGTGAAGGAATTGCCTAATGTCCCCATCCGATTACAGCCATTGTTGGTTCGGCGTATGATGAGTGGAAGCTCAGAAGAGGCTTACTCACACACAACCTGTTGTCACAACCTGCACCTATTCCCTATCCTACGGCTACCGCAAATATCCCACGGAATATTTAGGTAGAGCGTAGTACTACTTTGTGCGTACACTATTGACCTTTGTGCTTTAGCACATTATATCCTAGTCGTAGTATGTTTTCTATACAAAGTGTCGGGGAGTACACATTCGGGGAGTGAATTCGGATTAGCATTTCCAAGAATACAGCTTTTAACTGGAAGATGGGAACAACCAATTTCGTTTGATTCAGGTAAGTCAGAATTGAAGAATACAAGTGTAGAGCACAATTTATTAAATGAAAATCATTGCCGTGAAAAATAGCACAAAATTTACTTCAGTAAATAGGTTCAAACTACATCTACATTTTCAATGGTTAAATATTAAATCCGCCACCCTACAAATCTTAAATTACTGGGAAGCATGAAAATAATTATAATTATGGTGTATGAATCACAAATTAGCAAAGTTGTCGATGAAAAGGGGCGGATCTGAGGGGCCACATCACCCCTAAGTTTTAAGTTCCCTTGGGTAGGATAAAGAGATGGCTGGGCGAGTGTGGCACCAACTTAACACTAAAATATGTATGTACCCCCACCGCCCTCGTCTGCATTCGCCACTGTTTTTTGTGGTGATGGGCTCAATGGAGGCTCAATGGGTTCAATTGGAGCTAGAAAATAAAATTAACATGTCTGTAGTAGAGTAATGTCTAATTTTAAAGAGTATTCTAGGTTGTGCCCTGTGGTGTTTGCGAAATTGGAATAATAAACAGGTATTTGTATATAACATGGTCTTATAGTGCTGTTGGGTATAAAAATAGAAAATAGGTTAGTTATCATGTTCATTTTAGTTCATGATATAAATAATTTAATAAAGCATAGAATTTTTTTAGTTAAAAATAATGGTTCTTACATTACCAAAATCATGGCCTGCTTCATTTCTTTAAATCATTACAATATAGATAATTTACGGTATGTGATGTGGTGATTTGCAGTGGACCTTATATGAGGGTTCTTCTTTGGAGCACGTGGAACAATCCCAAAACATGTGGAGGAATTTAGAGCAGAGGTTAGTGGGCATCCAAAAATGCCAATGAATAAGTACATGAATGAATGAATGCCCAGCCCATGTGTTGGGCTGGGCATTTTAATTTGACAAATTTTTGGGATGGGCATTTTTTATCAAAAATTGGGCTTGGCTGGGCATTTCAAAAAAATTGGGGCTGGGCATTTTACAGTCAATGCCCACTGCCCATTCGCCAATATTGTAGTTTTGTGAGACATTATGCTATCTTCCTTTTATTATCACAATTACTAATTTCAGCATTTTTTCTGGATTATTGCTAGTTTTTTTTTCAATTGGTTCATAATTACGTTATTTAATCTACTTTGCAACACTTTGGTACAAAATTCACATACTACATATCTTTCCAAAATGCGATTTACTTACTCATTTTAGGCGAATGTAACCGAAGAAATTTCGGCTTTACGACTGAATTTCTGATTCCCATGATCATAAAATTTAATCCAACCACCTAAACACAGCCCTTCGTAGAAATTTTTGGGCTCTGGGCAATTTTTAGTGGAGACTGGGCAATGGGCCTTTTTGGTAGTGTCAATGGACAGTGGGCTATTTTTGGTATAAACAATGGGCTGGGCTGGCATTTAAAAAACATTGGCGGCCATCTTTTTCGGAAAAATTTTGGGGCTGGGCTGGGCATTAATGCCCACCCACTCACCTCTAATTCAGACGTCCATCTAAACTGAAACAAAAACTATTTCATGATATGGTTATTTCGATTCTTAGAGATTCCTGTTGTCAGATATTACACAAAGGTGAAAAACCATGACTGATATCCATCTATCTATCTTATTAAAAATATTTATCTGTTTATATAACTCTTTTATTATTAAACTAGTATTTTATTTTAATCTGTTAGTACTGTGTCATTCATGTGGCAAATACCGAATGTGATAACAGTGTTCAATCAATAAATTGAATCTCTCTCTCCTAATGTATTTCAAATATTTATACTTTTTATTATAAATATCAACTGTCAACTCAGATGACAATGAAGTTCCACCCCTATTTTCATAAATTATAATAACAACAATATATTGTAGCACCACGGAAACTGACAACACAATGTTATTAGACTTCATAATCGATAAAATCATTAGCAAAACCATTAGGATACCCAAATAATTAAAATTTTAATGGACATGAGAATGAGATTTTTCCACATGCTTTTATGATTATCTTGTGCAATTCAAAAGTTGAAATATGGTTTCAAATCCATGCGTGTGTGGTTGTACTTTAAGGGATGGAGTTTTTTGGATTGCTGCTTTAGAACTCGTAATTTCCTACTTTCATTTTCCTTATTTATTTACTAATAAATATGGACACATCTAATTAAATGCAAGTAATGCTAGACGCGTTAATTTTCATAGATATGGAACATAATTGGACTTGGTGTAAGTCTCGGATTTTATTTTAGATATAAAAACGCACACGATGCAGTCAATTCTGCAGGTCGGGTCACGCAAGACGACCTAGTCAACAGCGGTATCTACGAAGCTAACAGTGAGTGAAAATTGAATATTTTCTTTATCTATGAAAACAGAAGTTTTAAAGAAGCTAATTTTAAATACAGGATACGGGATGCTTGCTTCTGTTGGTATTTATATCGTGGCTCTCGTACTATCAATAATATTATTTCTGGCAGCGGCAAATGTAAGTGCCACACAATTTCTCTCTCACTCAGTTGTTTTCTCCAGTAAAGTTTTTGTTCTTCAAATTCATACTGTTTCGTCACACAGAGACTTCGCACACTTTGCTACGTATGGATTGGTGGCATTATAACGGTAATGATTGCCCACTTCGTTCATTTGGCCTTTAGTCCTATCGGATCCAGCTACATGAGTGTATTCGCCTTCTTTCTTCGATTATACTACATCGTGGTTGTGTACCAATTCATCCGTGAGATCACGGAATACCCCAACGGTCCTCCTCCAATTGTTTACGCGGATCCTGGATATGATGTGCAGCCAGCCGTTTATGGAAGACCTGCTGTCACATATGCTTGTATTAGAAAAAATCATTAGCACAATGTTTAAATTATTTTAACGTAGCAAAAGAATGTTCCATATATTTGAGTTGCAATGATTGTTACAGATCCTCCGGGCTACGGCTACGGAGGTTATGGAGGTTACGGAGGTTATGGTTATGGACCTGGATACTACGCTGGGGATGCGGCGATTGCTGGAATGGCTATAGGAGCAGGTTTGGGAATGGGCTTAGGATATGACTGCTACGATGATTGCTACTTTTAAATAATAATAATATAAAAAAAATACTACTAAAAGTATTTAATTCCAAAATCGGGTTCTCGAGACAGAAAGTAGAATTGTACAACAATACATACGTGGAGCAACTTCCCTGTTTCTAATAATTATCTTCTAGCAAATAAACACATCAATGCTCGCGAGTTTTTTTCCGCATGATAACGATTTTTTCTTCACTGCACATTGCTAATAAGGACGAAAAGAAATTTAGTGGCCAAAGTAGTTTATGATGGGTTCATTAAAGTTCAATTGGAGCTAGAAAATGATATGTTGTCTCTTCTGGCTGAAGTTTATTTCAGTATATAAATTAATATGTCTGTAAGTTTCATTTTTCGTAATTTTTAAGAGAATTCTCGGTTGTGTGCTGTGGTGTTTGTGAAATTGTAATAACAGGGAAATATAATATGGTCGGTCGTATAGTGTTGTTGGTGTATAAGACGATTAATAATATCTCGAGTCGACTTTATCATAATTTAATGTCAGTGCTGCGTTTGGCTGAATCCCAGAAGATGTACAGAGAACATGAAATGGGGACAAAGATCAGCATCAGATAAATGTAGTAATAGCTCTTTGGCAACTAACTTGTCCTTCGTGCACTCCAACTCTCTGCCCTGCCCTGTGTGTTCTGTTCTCTCTCCGCTCCACGCTCTCATATGTAACTTCAGTAAGTAAAGCTGTGAACACAGAACATACAACTACTAACATGTACTCCACTCTCTGCCGTTCACTTCTACTCTCTTTTTCGTCTACTCCGACTGCACCTACCACCACTACCACTACTACTTACTCCTCTTTCTCTTCTCTCTTTCTCTGTTGCCTTCCTTAGCTTTTGGCATGGGTGATAAATCTATTTTCATTGTCTGTGTGTACAGTGTAAGTATGTATGTATGTAATGTACGTATGTGTGTGGAGTGAATTGAACCTTTGCAATTGTGGTGTGTAAAACTTTGTCGTTGAGGTTTCTCTCTCATTGGATTTCGTAAAACGGGAATAGATAATTCACAAAGAGTCCCACTCGCCCTTCACAGTCTCCCTTTCTCCTTCTCTGTGGCACTTGGCTACTTTAAAGTATTTAGACTACGTTGCAATTCTACATTCTAGGACTCGGGGCTAGTAGACAGTTCCTTTCTAATGTCCTTATTAAATGGCAGATGAGATGATGTGGACATTCAATGAGCTTTTTATATTGTGTACGTCTCTGTGTTTGGTCCCCCTCTTTCGGTGTCTTTAGTGCACAGTCAACTGCACACACATCATGCATACACATTTATTAGAGCCACCATTGTGAGATATGATTATATAAGAAGAGTCTGCGGAATGGAAGAAACAGTAGTAGTAGCTACACAGCAATGAGGGTAGTAAAGTGACGTGGACCAAAGGAGGAAAAGTTTACTTTCCACTGTGAGAGATAAAGTGTAGCGTAAGAATCGCTCGTAAAAATTATTTTCCGAGTAAACTGTGCAAATCTTTATTACTACTTACTATATACTCAATTACGATTTTTCTACTTATATTCTTAAAGTATTACAATCTGAGCTTTATTTTATTGCTTGTAAAATGCGTGCTATGGGATTTGTAAAAGATATTATTCTACGAGACGATAGTGTATTATACTCAATTTTATAATACTTATTATTACATGAGAGTTTATTTATGACGAATTGTTACGAGTTTTTATTTGTGTGTTTATGGGGCAAGTTTGTATTCGACGGATACTCCCGTGCCCTAAAACAGAAATTCCTACCCTCCTGCCTACTTCTCTCGCTCTCACTCGCTTCCGCCTTTTTTACTTGTTGAATTTTTTTTTACAATTTACCCTTTTTACTAGTAAATGCATTTTAAGTTGTGTATTTATTAACTGCTGCTACTAGTAATAATATCTGTATGTACATGTCATATAAAGTAGACAGTAACAAAACAAAGTCATAAAACCCTGCACGTTTTTTCCACGCATAGATGTAATAATATTGTACTTAACCCTTTTATCTAGAAGAGTTAAACTTTCACACATTTCCTAAATGCATAGGAAAACAATGTGAATTGCTCGTAACTTACCAATGTGCATCTTCAGTCTCTTCAGCTGATCTTAAGTACAACAATTACTCCCTAATCGTAACTTTTACATCAAAGCAATCTGTACGGCACCAGTAAAAATGTGCTACCTCTAATACATGGCAGTATTAAAAAGCTAATTAACCTATGAATGAGTATTGTTAATCTGAAGCGACTGATTGTAATAAAAAGTGAGTGGGGAGAGATGCCATCATCGTCTAGTAAGTTTCCTCATGAGTTGTGCGATAAAGGAAGAGGAGTGGAGAGTAGTGGAGGTCGTAGTATCAGAAATCTGTATTGTAGTAATAATGCTTGGCTGGTATGAGAATGATAAAGAATGATATGGGGAGTGGTAATGTTCACTAGCACCTGACGATATGTGAGCGATGATTTATGTTTGTATTTTAGTCGACTACGCCCATCATATAACCCTTTCGTTGTCTTTACACGCGATGCTTTGCACGGAACTGATTTAGGTGAGAATCTTATGTTTACTTACTTTGATGTCTGGCTGGCTGATGTTCACAGAGAGAGAGAGAGAGCTCTACTACATTCTATGTATATACTCAGTCAGTAGTGCTCTCTTGCACTGTTTATATTATTCTGTAGGGGTAGGGCTATCCAACAGAAGCCAGCTCCACTTTCCCTGAATCTACGGGTACAGAGAGTCTCTCTCTCTCATCCTGAGTGTGTGTACTTTTACTAGAAAGGACCGTGTAGAGCTTTCACCTTCCAGTCATTCCTAGTAGTAGTTGTAGAGTGTTAGTAGTCGTAACTCGTAAGTTGTAGTACGTCAGTGAGCGTACGGCGATGAAATAACTTTCCCTTATTGTATAGTTAGTGCTCGGTGCAGATACATACATAGTGTATTTTAATGACACGAGAGATCAAGGCTGTTCACGGCTCCTTACTTATAGTTGTGTGATCGGAGGGGGCACTTATGCAGAAGACATTGCTAATATATTGCACACAGAGAGAGAAAGAAAGCAATGCTAAGATGGGCTAACAAGTAGTAGGGGTATTGTGTAGTGTATAGGCTCTGTGCCTACGGTTTAGCTTGTGTAAGTGAAATGTGAGAGTATGTAGATAAAGCTGAGAAATGAGATAGTGGGAGAATCGAATGTCAAATAATGCGAGCACTTGACAGAGGGACTTTCTTTAGTTTTAGTATGGAGAATCTATGTAATGTACTTGTGCCACTCGATGATTCCATTAAACTTTCTCTCGTCTCTCTCTCTCTCTCTCTCTTCAGTCTCTCTTTTTCTACTTTAGTTAGTATTGACTTATTGTGAGTGAGTGGGCTCTCTTTGTGTCTCGGATAAGTGCAGAAACGTGATACAGCCACTTTATGCCTTTTGTATTAATATTACATTTCCCTTTTCTCAACTCTCTTCAGTAGGTACTTGTGTTTCGTATTAGAGCCAAGCCAAGACAGCTAGTACGCCCAACTTATTCCTACCTTTACTACATTACTCTGATTTCTCTTCCGTGTCCCTTATTCACTAATAGCTTTGTGAAGTTCGTGTCTTTCACTTTTTCTTTTCTTTCTTCGATTAGGATTAGTACTTATCGCCTCGTCTCCTCCGCGCTTATAAGTATTCTCGGTCTATTATATTGAAATTATGTTGCTCCTCGTGTCACGTTGCAAAAGATGAAAGGCAAGAAAGACTCTGTGCGCACACCTTGGGAACACAGAGGTAATGATAAGCATTAAGAACAGCAGCTCAATGGAAAGGTGGTTGGTATAAATTTATTTATACTTTCATTATGTCACTTGTAGTAAGTATATATATAGTTTATAAATAATACTTTCTTAACTGTACTTATACTGGTTATAGGTAGGCATACGCGTTTAAATTACCAATTTAGTTGTGGGACACGATTCGCTTAACGCATAAGGTTAATTTAAAAATCCTTTGTGTTCACGTGTTTTATTGTTGCATTATGTTTTTGAATATTAGTAACAATAAGCGAGTAACAATGCGCCGGGGAGTAAGATTAATGATATGTTGTATAGATGTGGAGATAGTTCATGTTCCTGTGTGAGTTAAAACAAAGTAAGAGTAAGTGAGTGAACGCACGAGAGTGTTCTATTCTATTTTGAAAAGAGGGAGAAGAATGGAGTGTCTTCCTGAGGAAATGATCGCCAAACACGAAAGGAACTATGTACAGACAGACACACTGTGTCCATACATATATACAGGAGACTGACTGTACTTTATTTGGTCGGTACACACAGAATTTAGATGCATGTACAGTACACAAGATACGTACTGGGTCCATCCTTCATTCCTTATACTATAACAATAAGTATGATCCGAAGTGTAGCTGCGAATACTAGTAATAAGTATATGAGACTAAGGGGTGGGAGCTTTTACTCTAGTAGATTGTCATTTATTAGTGGAAGCCGTGTAGGAACCAGGAACTGGGTGCATGCTAGGTTTTGGGTGGCCGTTGGTGGAAATGTTTTCCGAATTTTTAGCAGAATTTCTTTCCACAAAATTACAAAAGCAGTCTTTCTTTCTCCGTCTTCCTTACTGCTTTTCTCTCTCTCTCTCTCTCACAGTGACTAGTAAATGAACCAACAAAAGAATTGATTAAATATGTATTTTCACCAACATACCTATACATATACATACATATATGTCCTGTATGTATATGGAGAAATGATTTCTGTTTGTGGAGAAAACATTTCAGTGAAAAAAGTACACGAGTGCACGTATCTGTCTTGTCTGCACATTGAAATTCGGTATCATTTCCCCCATTTTATATTCTCCCCTGTTAGGAAATGTGTAAAGGCCGTAAAAATAAGTGAGTTTTTGCCCATATATTCAGTAAAGGGGAGATGGGAAAGCTTGTTGGTAATAGCCCAAACCGGAAATGCGGGTAAATGCAAAGATAGAGCAGTCTTTTCATGGGGTGCAATATAGTGTGCGATGAATGCACGTTCCTATGCCTTTTGCTTTCTCTCTCGCTCTCTCTTTCTCTCTCTCTCTCACTCTCTACCCATCCATAAGTACTTGGGAGCAGTGTTCATTTGCTTTAGTGAAACGATAGCAGGCAGGGAGGACTGCTATGATGGTTTTATGTTGATAGGGCCAGTGAAGCCAAGAGCCAACTTATATAGTTAGTGTCTCCTATAATCTAGACTATGGTGTGTGCTTGCGGGCTTATATTATTACGAGTACTTTAGTAGAAGGGAGGGAGTGTGCAGACTACTAGTAGATAGTCTTCAGTAGATCGAGGTGAGTTGTAGTAAATTAAGAATTTATCCGTGGTGGTCTGTCTTCGATCAATATCTTATACATACTTAGTACGTTCTTACGCGGCCACTTGATTACAGTAGTTTAAACTTTGCCTAGGATTTCCCTCCTTAAGCTCTGTTTATAATAAAGCTTCAAACGGGTAATTAAAGTAGCTTGTAATTTCAATTAGGCAAAACGTGTCTGGTAGTGGGAAAAAATTCCGAGAGCGTAAATTGTGCAACGCTCGTACTAACTACGTGTGCGACTGAACCGACGGAGAGAGACTGGCTCCTGCATGGCTTTCATTAGAGACGGCAGACTAGACAAGACAGACCGTATGTAGCCTGTAACATGACGCATTTGGCTACGACTGCTTTCTACTGTAGTAACACGTAACCAAGACTGGAAAGTATTATAAAGTATTAGATATAGTATGCTATTACGGTGTTCGTGAGTAGAAGTGAACTGATGGAGTAATTTGTGGTTGGATGTAATATGGTGTTAATATCGCTAGTGGTTTGCATTTGAGGGGAGTTGTGCGGTTGCATCTTTGCTTCTTTATTATTTAAGTTTGCATGTGGATGGAGTGGTGGCCATGGTCGTGAGTTAGACTTCTCTCTCGCACTTTCTCTGTGTGTACTGTACTGTATTAGTGTTGGTGAGAGAGAGAGAGAATGAGGAATTTTTTCTGAGCCAGAGTCCCGGCACGCAGCTTGTTATGTAACATTTTACTGTTATTCTCTAGGTTTTATGATGAGTAATGATGTTTGACTATTCTAAATTTAATAATATTGGTTTTCCATGGCAGAAGTTCATTTGCCAGAAAGATTACTTGGGGGTAGTTTATTTTTCCAAAGGGAAGACTACTCTGAGCCGCCTTTCTGAATATTGTGCACGAATTTTTGTGTTTCCCTTTACAAACAGACAGACAGAGAAGTGAAACTAGTAAGTTTGTATGCTCAAAGATCCCATAAAATAAAATAGAATGGAAAGGTCAAATCATCGGGACTACTAGTGTCGGAATTTCATTACAGGTGAAAGAAGAGGAAGTAGGTTGTGTGACTTTGTATTTGTAACAAGATTTTCTCCAGCAGTCGCATTTACAAAGGGCGAGTCATTGAGCATGTAGTAGGGATACCTGTATGGACGATGGTGGCCAAGTTTGTGTATGGATGCACACTGAAAAAAAAGGGGGAAATGTTGGTGGAGGTAGGCCGTCGTCATCGTCACTGTACGACTAGTGGTACACATTTGAAATTTGCAAACTTTATTACGAAAAGAGCTAAAATCTTGTGAATTTTAGTGACAATGCAGGAGCAAATTTTGTAAAGTTTTCTAGGGCCGTTGTTTTGATTTCACTGTTGAGAGGGATTTCCCGAGAGAGCTCAACTTTATGCCTCCTATAGCAAATGGCAAATGTTCCATTCGCATTTACATGCTTTTCCTTTATAGGGGCTCTGGATGCCTGTACTGTGTATGTTTGTGTGTTATGTAGATGTATCCCAGTGCAGCGATAATCGTAATGAAAGGACGGAGATGCCTGCTGCATATGAACATTTCCTCCTACATCAAGAATTCAAATTTTTGTCCCTTTCTCCTGCTGCTTCTTCTTCAGAGCATATCTACGACATGCATACGGTAGTTTTTATCTCGCGAGATTATGTTTGAGGGGGGCGGGAATTATTTCCTGTTGTCACTTTTGATTATCATTTTATTTTCGAGATGATTTTTCGAAATAGCATTTATATTTATGTGCCACTGAATTACTGGCAATGACTGTACATGTGTGTGTGTGCAGATATTTTATATATGTACATTTCCATTAGTCTGTGTGTGTATGTTGTGTGTGTGCTCAGTGTTCGTGTATGTGTGTGTGCATACATATGCAAAAGATTATGGTTGTGCACAGAGCGTCTTATCATACTTCCAGAGATGTTTGCACATGTAGTAGTACGACATACAGGGAGTAATCGTTTTATCCTTCAGGAAAATGCACACATGGACTAACACCGAGAGACAGCACACAGACTGTGTTGCATATTTACAACTGTATTTAGACTCCCCAGCAGGCCACCTATAAGTCAGCAGGTATACGGGCCGACTGAAATAGAGAGTGTAGACTAGCGTATTTACAGAATTACGTTAGAGTAATGAAAAATGAGTGAAAGTAGAAAGGTATGTGGAAGTCTTTTTGCTGCGTTCACTTAACTTTTTCTGTGAAATAAACTCAGTTGTCTGTCTACTTTTCTCTTGCGCTATGAATGGTACAACAGAGTATAAAGTAAGATATACGTATTAAGAAAATGAGAAATTTGTAGAATTTGAAGTTATTTCGGAATAGTTTCTCCAAGAGGCTTCTCTTCCTCTCTCTCTCCAGTTTTTCCCAGTCCTGTAGCCATTACACACTTACACCGAGTCAAACTAAACTGAAAGTGTATAAAATAGTCTCGGTGTAGTATACTATATAGTAGTTCTCTCTGTTAATAGTTAGCGAGACTGCATGCGAACTATCTGATATACATACTAAGACTGGTGTAGTTTACTACAGTGGATGAAGGTGCCCTGATGCAACTTTTTTCCCTCTCTCTCTCTCTCTCTCTTAGTTGTACACTACACTGTTTGTATAAAGAGTCTAGTCATCATCACCGGAAAAGAGTGAAAGAAGCTGTGCGAGCTGGTTTCGCTTCTCCTGATAGCTTTCCTTCCTGTTTCGGTACTCTTTTCTTTGCCTTTTTGGTTTTCCTGTGAGGATTGTCTATACATGCTCTCTTTTACTTTAGCTTTCATCTTTCCTTTCACTACAGGGTCGGCTTTTCGGAAGTTTTCGTTTTTTCCAAATTTTCCACCACCACACACTATTCCTCCGCGAAGTAAAAAAAATACGAAAGTCGTTTAATGTTCTTAATGTCATAAATTGGCTTCCCTTTCTAAAACTGTCATATGACAATTTTATGCGTAGCCACACTACAGAATTTATTTATTTAGGTAATAGAAATCATGTTTTTCTTTTGCTATGTAATTAATTTCCACTAGACAGACTTTAAAATGATGAATTAACGTAAGTTGTAAAGAAAGCAAGCCACGCCCAAATATCCAGAAATCTTACCTTCATCGAGTTGTATGCATGCAACATTACATATTCACGGAAGGGCCCAATCGACTCTAGGATTGCGGTTTATGTGATTTGTATGCAGGTGTAACTTGACTTTGTATTTTACGTCAAATCCTTTACCGCCAAATCACTATCTCCTTAATCTAAATTTGAACAAGGGAAAATGCGACTACCTCAGATAAATGTAAATGCAGTGGTGCAACACTTGACTGACACACACCTACCGGGCATCTCCTATTACGTATTAGTAGAAGCATGTAGAGGGATTATCTCGCCTTAGCACGTTTCATCTTTTGGTTGGTGTGTGTGCACTGTGCACGTAATAGAAGTGGTTCCTTAGGCAGATGATATTTCAAGTTATAAAAATGAAAATGAAAAAACACTCTGAAAAATAAAAATTCACTAAAATAATTAAATGCAAAAAGGGAGACCGCAGTAGTAAGACGAGCCTGTTTGTTTATTCATGGAGACTGTTTAGCATTTCATCTGAATAAGACTGTGCAATGCACTGTACTCTATATATGTGCTGGTGTGTATGAATTTACACGCTCGCAGACATATCTATGCATCCCCACTACTAAACTAAACCTGCATGCCTATGCCTAGCGTAAAACGATTTTCTTGAATAGTCTTCTGTGCTCTCTCTCTCTCTCTCTTAGTCTGTGTGTATGTGTCTGCAATGCCTACTATTTCCTACGCACAGATACGTATCCTTACATAAGCCATGGGATGTTACATTACGTTTTCTTAGCTTTTGCAATATTGTTATGAATATACGGAAGTGTAAAGTGGAGTTTCCTTTTTGTGTAGAGAGACTTGGAATATTTAACTATTCCCTTTTGAGACTGTGAGTCACTGTGAGAAAGTTGTACATTGGGAACATTTATATTACTACACAAGAACACAGTCACTGTCTATTTTAGCAGAATATGTTTCCAGCTCGTTTTTCTTCTGCTTTAAAAATGTTGAATTTTTCAGCCTTTTCCACCGTTGATGTTGTAAGTAAGTCTAGGACATACATAGGAGGCGTGTCTGCATATGTACATAGTTTTGAATTGAGTGTGCCGCACTGTCTTTCCCCTGCTTCTCAGTATCTCTCTCGTCTCTATCTCGACTACTGTTTACACAGATTCCGAGAGAATGGCATTCAACGAGAAAAGGTGTTTTTATCTACAGATAGAAATCACGGCGTAGGTAAGTAAGATGTGATATTTAGTTGTATTTCAGCTAATATTAAAAGATTTATGTTGACGCGGGAAGCGGGAAGGAAAGGTCTTGCAAAAGTGATATGAGATTGCTAAAAGCGGGGGAAGTTGTAGTAGGGGCAGAGTTACTGGTAGTGTAGTCTGTAGTGTAGCCCTGTGTGGTTTATTTATGATTTTAATAAGGAGACTGGGGTTTTGTGGGATTTACTTTCTATGTAATAAAGGAATACATATTTCATAGTGTACGTTGTATGTCTTATTTATTCCTACAATCCCACTCACTAGTAACTAACAATTTTATAGGCAGCCAACAAAACGCGGTAGCACAAAGTAGAGGAAAAGGGATAAAGAGATACCTACCTTTAGTCTTCACTAGACAAGCCACCCAACAAATGTAACAAAAAGTAAATCTGCACAGTAAATAATTATATTTTCTATTAATAGAAGAGGGCTCATGTATTAAATTGAATTTTCCCGCTGTCAAGAGGTCATCTGTTTACTATTTTGTACGGTGTACTTGTGTGTGAGCGTCCTGTGCGTGTGGGTGGATGTGCAATTAATTATTCCCAGTACGCGTCGATGTTCAATTGAGTGAAACGTATTTATTTAGGCTTAAAAACGACAAGTGGCTCCATAAACTACCTACAAACATACAACTGTCAACTGTCAAGTGGAGAGAGAGAGAGAGAGATAGAGAGGGAGAGAGAAAAAACAGGCAAAGAGATAAATTCATTTAAACAGTAAGGATTTGAAAGTGTTTTAAGTGTGTCACGAAGGCTAAATCCGTGTGAGTCTAATGTATAATTTCTTCAATGTCTCTAAGCCTTAGTAGCGTTTTTGTTGTTTTTGAGCAATTCCATGGAGGACTACTTTTGACAGACATGAACATAAACGGGGAATTTAAATGCAAAGCCTACGCTCTGAAATCCCAAAGTCTGCCTTTTGACTTTTAAATATTTCTCATGTAGTACACAGAGATGTATGTACGTTTCCTGCAACTACTACCTTCTACTACTAGCAACTACTACACTCTACAAACTATTATTCCTTCAGCAGCTCTTCCCCCATTAAGTACAGTCTCGTATTTATATACTTTTTATTGTGGTGGGATCGGAAAATTCATGAGAATTTTTCATGTCGTCGACGTCGTATCTCTCTCTCTCTCTCTATTGCTGCTCTCGCTATTAGGTGAGAGACTGCTCCTACTATGACGCAGTTTAGTGGAAGTGGCAAATATGTTTTCCATCTAACGTGTCTAGTACTGTAGCATTAGTGTACAAAGTGGAGAATTTCGACCAATACCCACGTACCACTATTGAATTAAGTTGGGATTAGCATTAGAGTACTTTTAACTTCTTAAGGTTTTATTTTTGATTTAAGTAAAGTATTTATTTGTAAAAATTCAATTGAAAAATAAATGCTTTAAACCATAAAAGAAAAGTAAGAGTCTCTTTTCTGGGAAAAGTAACGGGCGCATATAAGAGACGAGACACGACTACAGTATAAAGACTGACCTATTATGCTTTCTTATAGTGTACCTGTTAGTACTGTAGGACATATTATTATTATATAGACAGGAGACTTGTGCTACGACTGATAGGAGATAAGGCACAATTGGTTTGGATGGTTGGATTGCTAGCTTGGCTTGATGGTAAGGAGAGCAGAGCAGCGGAAGAATACTACGAAAAAAAATATATATCCACCTATTCACTAAAAGTTATAGATAGGGAAGATGATTTTATTGTGCGGTAACTTTTTTCTATTTTCTCGGCTCCCTTAGGCTATCGTTCCCTTTCACAAACATATCTATAGACAATACTTTATAAATACCCTTTTGTGTTATGTACTTTTTCACAGGGAGAGAGAGAGACAGAGACAGAGTTACATTACCTAAGGTAGTCTCATTCTCTCTGTGTACGGTTGGGGTGACTAGGACGATGGTTTTGGCCTCTCTTCTTCTCTCTATCATTATATACCACATACATTTATGGGAAGCGACTCGGAGACGAATAGACTCTCTGTGTGACGGCCTTTTGTGTGTTACGCTCGATGACTACGTTTCTACGTGTACGTTCCTATAAGATTTGCTGTTTGTCGTATGTGACGGACGTAGCGACAGGGCTCGCTCATGATATGAATACCAATTAGCACATTTGCAATAAGGTTACTTTCTTTTCTACAGGACGTACATACTTGTACTCACAAGTGCTATCTGGGCTACATACCTTTCTCTCTCTCTCTCTCTCTCTCTACACTCTCCCCAACTCAGTCAGTAAGTAGTCCCAAGGAAAAGCTAGAGCACCGCCATCGCCTTGCTTTCAAACTATCCCTACAACATGTATTTACAACTCGTCCTACTCTTACTGCCACGACTACTACTACATCACTTATTTTCAATAGTGTAAGTATTTGTGAGGCAAATATGTTTTCACTCCCTTCCTTTCTTCTTTTCTCGAGCCGCTCCAAAGTCGCTTTTCTCCTTTCATACTCGTCCTTCCGTCTCTCCAGTCTAATGATAGCGGCTTTTTGATCTTAAAATAGTGTACACGAGTACTCACTCTTAGTCTCCTCACAAATACAACTAGCAATCCTGAAAATAGTTCTTTTATTACTCTTGTTTAATTGTATATTGTCAGTATTCCCATAGAGAAAGTTTACGCCAGCATACAAATTCCACCCACAGTATACATACATACAGTCTGTACACCTCATCATTACGCAACCAGCACGCACTGAGGGAGCAAGTGCAGTCACCCAAAGTGACGAGTCGGGTTCCAAAGCACTCTTTCATACGAACAGATTGAAGAATTGAAATATGAGGATTTATGGAACCCTGTACGTTATTTGAGGATGACTTGGTTTTCACTTGATTTTCTCCTGTACTTTTCTTTTCTCGCTGCCACAACCCTCGGGGCTACATCACTACTACAGCGGCGGAAAACTAGTTTATAGTACCTACTATAAGATCTAACCAACTCTTCACTGACTGAGAGAGAGAGAAAGTCTTAAGCACACTTTTCCATTCCTACACATACGATCTGCGGATATGTACCCGCAGTTTCTCCATCCATATAGATATGTATAGACAGTTGATATTGGAGAAGGGAGACACGAGCCGAGCATTCTATTCTATTCTCCAGTCTCTAGTCAACACACACACACACAGAACGAAAGAGAGAGAAAGAGACACACACAGTATTCTTCTGGTAGGATGACTATCCACCTAGTACTCAAAGTTTATTTTGCCCACTTCCCAGTCACCACTAGTGATATGTAGGACTAACCTAAGCGTGAGCACTGGAGAACCAATGTATAGCATAGAAAAGCCATCTCGAGTGCATATCTTTCACACGACTTCTTTAAAGAGACATTCTTTTGTGTGGCTATAATAGTGTGTCGCTTCTGACCTGTCCGCTGGGATTACACATATATGTGTGTATCTAATGCAGTTTTATTGATTCCATTAGATTTTGTCAGTATTTTTTTATACTGTTTATTGATTTTGTTTTTATAGTGATTTTGAAAATGTCAAGTGGCCTCTACAAGTACACTGTGTGTGATACTGTAATGTTAATTCAAAACAGCACATCGGGGATGAAAGGACTTGGTGTGAGCCCAAGACAAGGGAAGACACGTAATTGAATGAATAGTGGATTGATGTGATGTGATGTCATGCTTTGTGCATCCACCATTTAGTCAGTTGGAAATCCATTGCCGAGAGTTTGAAGTGAACGGAAAAGGCTGTGCTCTCTTTACAATGTGTAGGTAGTCTGTGCAGAAGGAAAAAGGAAGGTATGTCGTTTATCTCTTCAGTTCATAGTCTACTACACATTATCCAGGCTAAAATCAATTTCAACCAATTAGAAAGAACGGGTAGCAGTGAGAGAGAGAGAGAGGCCCGTGGTTTAGGAATAAAATCAAATCATGTGCATATAGAAGCAAGGGGGATCTTTGAAGTATGCTCTCTAAATACTTTGCAGATCATAAGAGACAAATACAAGTGTGAAAGTCATTCGGTTCGTAGTAGCTGCCTTTTAGCTTCCATGATTTCGCTAATAGTGTGTGGTACTATCTATACGCTGAGAGCTCTGCTCCCTTTTCCCAGCAAATATATCTGTATTGTATTCTGTGCAGCGGCTAAAGATCTTATAAATAGTTTCGTTGTTGCTACACTTTTATACTCTGTATATAAAGAGGGCCGACAAGTGGAGCCGGCGGTAGATTCTACTTTCTACTTTGAGAAACGGATATATACTAGTGTTATATATGGTCTGGCCTGGCCTCTGCTCCACTGTATGCTCTGCCTTGCATCACACGTTGTCGGTCTCGACTGAGAGCGCAGTCGGTGGCTTCAGTAGGTGTATCGAGTGTGGAAAGCTTTATAGTTTGTGCATTCTTGGGATGTTTATCGAGTATACTCTTATTAGCTTCATTTCTTTTGTACAGATACTTTCTCTCTCTCTCTTTCTCTCTCATGAGTTTTCTTTCTATAGTAGAAGCGACGCTCTCGCTCTTTCTCTAGTTTGCTCAGCCTACTTATATAAATAATAGTGTAGACTCGACCGACTATATTCTGTACATGTATTGTTGTAAATATATATTGTGAAATTCCTGGAGTGCAATCTGTGCAAATTACGCGTGACTGCTTCGACTTACGTCTGACACCTTTCATTACATTGCATTACATTGCGTCCTGGCTACTACTACTACCCCGTACAAGTACTGGTAATAGTAATAGTAGGTGTCTACTCAATGTGATACGCAGTTACACAACAGCAACGAAATTACTTTACTTTAACTGGCGTTGCTCTATCCTCTCTCTCTCTCTGTGTGTGTGCACATACCGCATACTACATCATTCATAGTCACTGTTTCGTTCTCCGAGTATATTTACTTATCTGGACGGGTTGCTGTGCTGGTTGCTGGCTTTCGTCGATCCCCGCCTGACCACGCTGCCTCTGATATCCAATGTTGAAAAGTGGATGTGTTACCTCTACTAGCTTGTACATAAAGTAATGACAAGTTCTCTGTGACTATTTGATTAATAAGGATATGCATTGGCAGCAAGGGGTAAATTGTATGTGTCAAGTCACAAGTCAAGTCGCAGAGAGAAGACAGTTACTCAATATGCAGGTAGTGTGGACTTTTATCGTGTAGCGTAATATATTTTTGTGGTGTGTGGGTGCGTGTTCCGACGCCCATGTCAGATGAATTTAATTGTTTTCTACTTCAATATTGGTGATTGTCTATTATAAATGGAACGAAGATGAATTGCTCATTTCTCGTTTAACTCAAGATCAAATGATAAAAGTAGCAATAGTAGTCGGTGCTGGAGAATGTTTTCACACTTTTTGGACATCAAACGTTTGCCAGTTCAAAGGAAAGTCAAAGGTTTCCAACAGTCATAGCGTGGAGCATGACTTTTATCAGCTATCATCAACTATATACAGAGAGAGTGAGAGAGAGAGAGAAGTTAGTTGGTATTATAGAAGACTTCCTGTCTACTGTTCTGTGCATGACCTCAATTGTTTCCTATTTCTATAGTGTTAATTGGCAGTTGGGAAACTATCAACAATCCCCTCCACTGTATAGTGCCAATGGCGGACGCCTTCAGCTGCGACTACAGTCTCTTTCTCAATGCTACAATGTAATATAATAATCTAAGATAGAATGTGATGGAGGTAAAAGAGCGTAAATGAGCACCTCTTATAAGGAACACTGTGTATTAGCACAGTCAACGCTCCTAAGCCCCCATTTGTAAAGACTACAGAAATATTTATGTATACGTATTAGTAGTTTGTAGATAGCTACTACTTCTGTTTATTATTCTTTGCCTCTATTTCTCATCCTGATAACTTTCACTGTGCAGCCTGTTGTGCTTCTGGTGGTGTAATGTATTTATTTATGTAAAGTGAGAACTTTCCTTCTTGGATCTTCTTCTCCCACTAGAACTTTTACTACACTACTATATCGATTCTCTATAGAAGTAAAAGGCCGCACATTAACACCAAAATACTGTGTCTGCATATAAACTTACAGACAATTTGATAATTTTTTCAACTCTTTTTATTCGCAATATTCAATAGTAATCACACATTTGAATCTACGGTAATTATTCCTTTATTCTTGTAGTATTTAATAATTAACATTTTAAATTATAGTTATGTATGTACATTTAGGGAAGATATTCTAAATAGTAAATAAATGCACAATAATTTTTACACAAGGGTATCTCAAGGGTTGTGAATATTTGTATTACCACAGAAAGGAGACAACTCATTTCATTTACACGTCCCGATAAATTTTACACACCTTTGACTCGTCTTACATTAATATTAACAAATACACCAATTTGAATTTCGCATTGCATTCAAAAGACCAACGAAACGAATTCATCAGATATCAGTTTGGTATTATGTTGGACTTTGTGTACCAATGTTATCTTTTTTACATATTAGTTATGGTACTTGCATTATTATACATTGATTGACTATAATACACAATTACATAATGCATAAGGTAGCTAAAGTATTTATTACTAAATTCTAATCGAAATTTACAGAGAAATTGAATTGCAAAGGGTCCATTAATTATGTATGTAATATGTAGGTAGGAATATAATGACTATCTGAACAGTGCACATATACAGTTTGCAGAATGGATGATTGAATTGAACGGAAAGTAGCGCGTAGTTGGTTCATTATTATTATTTGTTTTTGACTTGACGTTTGTGAGTTAGAGAATAACATCATGTCGCCCATTCGGACTTTTGAGTAGAAGTGACTTGAGAGTTAGATGTTATCAAAACGTGCATACTAGTAGGGACAATTCAATGATGAATGACCCATCAGAGTGAGTAAATGACATGACACGTGACATGTAACATGTCAGAAATCTCACTTTAACACTGACACTTTCGTAATTGCGAGGAATACGGGTGCATATTCTTACATTTAAATTATTATTTGCAGTAATATCATGTGTGAGTAGTTCAATTCAGAGTTGTCATGTTCTTTAGTTGAAGTTATCATTTCCGGACGAAGCTCTGTTCTCTCTCTCTCTTCGTGTGTACTCATAGTGGATGATGTGACACAACTTGATGTGTATAGTAGACTATATGGTATATGCACAAAAAAGTCGTACCGTAATAGTAGAACACACGTATCATATGCACGTACATACATACATATAATAATAACACGACCGTCAGACTGCAATCGGTTCGCCTTTTCTTGTACTACACAGTCATCGTTTAGTTTTAAATCGTAATACTGATGGGCTTGTGAAACTTGAACCTATGTCAAATTTCAAGGAATGTAACATCACATGTTTTTTCGAGTCCTGAGGACATGCTGACTTCGATTCACTTGGCTGACTTTCTCTTTTTTCTCTTAATTCTCCTCTTCTTCATACATTGTAGTCGCATGGTACTAGTAATCGTATTTGTATGCAGTGTGCATGCTATTATTCTTTCGTTTTCACTTGAACTCAGGCCCAGCTAGTGACGTATTTACAAATTGTGTTAATGTAGGCATGCAATAATTGTGGAGACGTGACATGACTTGATTGCTCTTCAACTTACACTTACAACAAACACATTATATATTTTCTGCCCCACATTTTTGTAGGAACTGACTTATTTATCTGCATCATTTATTTATTAGCTATAGTAAATTGTCTTGTCGCCTTTCTTCTGCTTCTTCTCCGTCCTCTTCGGTGCACGTGGCCGTAATAATAAATAATATTGAAGGATATAATAATACATATATAAAGTAGAGCAACCGAAAGAAAACCGTTAGATACAGCTGAATATATATAATATGTTGTAGTATATAGTATATATAGGTAGTTGCAAATAGTTTACACAGTGTTTGGTTTTGGTTGTTTTCTTTAATGGTGCAATTGTATTGTAGTAGGTGCTGCACAGCAGCAGCAGAGCCCCACCGCACAGTCGTCGTTGAGAGAGAGAGAGAGAGAGAGTCATTTAATAAGTACAAACGTTGTAGCACTGTCATGTCATAATGTCTCGTTTCATCACAAAAAGCAGTTATGGTTAAGTAAGTACAGTCTTTCTTAATTGTATTTGTAATTGTGGTAGATGAAACAGAATTGTAGGAATTGGAGAATGGTAACAATCGTAGGATTACATTCGGACAATCTGCGCGCATCACCTAAAATCATTGCAATAAATCCCCTTTTAATATGAAATCAACAACATGTTCCATTCCACCACACTCACTTTAATAACACAGTACTATACACTCTTCCTCCTACTATGATTCGTATAATATCCATATTTTCAAGGAGGCACACTTGAGAAAGTATAAAATATAACAGATTACATTTATACATTCATGCTTGAAGAAACAAACTCGGAGAGGAAAATATCATTACTATGACCTTGTTTATGTTCGCTCTATGTATTCTGGTACGGTTCCACTTAGCCTCTAAGAGTTGGCTACAAGATTATTACTGCTACTACTACAGGCAGTACTACGTACTACGAGCCTATACTCACTCAGTCAGTATCCAGTCTCGACGCAAACTTGCGAAATCGTGGAAATGAAGATGTTTTCACTTATTAGCTACACTACCCACTAAACTGTGTATAGATAGTAATGCATTTCTGGTCTGACTACTACTACCACTAGTAGATAGACGCTTCTCTCTAACCAGAACTTTCCCCTTGCCTGAAGATTTATTATTTTCTCTATCTGTGACATTGTACGTGATATATCTCGAATAGGATGCAAGCAGAGTAGCAGTCGCAGGAGCTGGCATTCATTTCACCATACTTACTTTATTCTTCTGTACAACACAAAACAGATAGATTAGGCAGTGCTTAATGTCTTCATATTTATTAATTTCATTTTCTGCCTAGCAATGCCCCATTCATTTCATATCTGTACATTTCCTATGTTGTAAAAGCTCGTTTTCTTCGAAATACTTTGTTAGTTTAGAGTGCATATAGTCGTGTGCACCAAGTACCTTACTTATGAGCCAATGTACAGGGTCCTCTTTTAAAATGCACCCCAACCAACCAAATTATTACGTTTTCAGTCATCTAACAATATTCCACAATGTACCTTTATCATAGGAAAGACAATTTCATCCTTTGAAGCGTAGGTCTTTGTGCATATTATTTGTGCTCGTAATGACGACTTTGAGTATTTTCATGAACAAGATAAATATAATAATAAAATACTTTGATAGGTCGAAAGGTCTACGTTATAATTAATTATGGTGCACTTGACGTATTATCCAAAATACGCATTATATATCTATTAAAAGCAGGGCTCGTTAAAAAGCAAAAAAGCAGAGGCAATTCCGGATTTTTTTGCTTTTTTGGTTTATTGATGCTTTTTTGCTGTTTTCACGCTTTTTTGCTGCTTTGCTGTTTTTTGGAATCCCCGTATAATAAATACATATATTTTTAAAGATATGATATTCAATAATTAAAATAAATAAATGCTTTAGAGTTGAATTCAGAATACAAAGCATTTCCAGGTGTGCCGATAAAAATAAATGTATTGTAGTAAATGAAAATGATGGATTCAATTCATTTATCCATT